>PVIC010002834.1:0-56914 GCA_004025085.1 Thryonomys swinderianus
GAACCACTGAGCTAACCCTCCAGCCCTATTCTTTATTCTATGTATTTCTTCTTTATATTTTATCCTTAAAAGTTAAAAATTATATAAGTAATAGTAAAAATAAGTTTATGATACAAACCAATACTGTTAAATATTCCAGTAGAGTTTTATTCTTAGGGAATTAAAAAATTTATACTGTAGCGGAAAAAAATTTTTTAACGGATGGCCATTGGTTAAATTTTTTATTTTTCATTATGCTGTATACATTTTCTTTTATTTCTAATTTTTATCTTTTTAAAAAAGTCATAGTTGAATGTGGCAAAATGCTTTACTAACACCTATTGAAATGTTTATTGGTTATGATGCACATAGATTATCTATATAAAGCTGTTCCTGAAGGAAAGCCTACATAGATATGGCCCTTTTTTCTTTTAATATGGTGTTAGATTTATTAGTAATGTCTATGAAAGTTTTGCTTTTATATTCTTTTTTTTTGAGACTGGGTCTCGCTTTGTAGTTCAGGAGGCCCTGAGCTCACTCTGCAGTCTAGGCAAGCCTGGAACTCAGCAATCCTCCTGTCTCTGCCTCCTGAGTACTGGGATTACAGGCATGAGCCACCACGCCCAGCATTGTGGTACAAGGTACTGATTGCTGGTGGGTGTGAGTCACCACGCCCAGCATTGTTGTGTGTGGTTACCCGCATGGAACTCAGGGCCTTGAGTTTGTGAGGCAGGTACCAGAACCACTGAGCTAAATCTCTGGCCCTGCTTTTATGTTCTTGAGATAAGTTTGCATAGAGCTTCTTTATTGGATTTTGGTGTCAGGATTATACTGTCTACAAAAGGAATTGATCTTCATGTTTCTCTATGTGCTAGACTACTTTGTGAATCATAGAAATTGTAGTTTGAAAATTTGAAAGTACTTGTATAATAACATGGTGTGTCCTGTAGTCTTCTTTGACAGTAACTGGAAAAACTTTAATGTGTTCCACTGATACTTTTCTATGTGGTTGTTTCATATTTTCCTGAAGAAGTGTCAATTTCATTAAGATTCTAAAAGCTTTCTTTGATTTAATTTGTTCTGTAATTGTGGCTATGTAACCTTTCTTGGTACTAGTTTATACATTTTTTTCCCTTGAATAAACATGACTACATTTGGTTTTATTAATTTTTGAGGCTTCACCTATTGATCAATTCTTTTTTCTCTTTTTTATTAGTTACTAATAGTAGCTTTACTATTTCTTTAAGTCCTTTATTTTTTAATTAATTAATTAATTAATTATTTTTTGAGATAGGGTCTTGTTTTGTAGTTCAGGCTGGCCCTGAGCTCACTATGTAGCTCAGGCAAGCCTGGAACTCAGCAATCCTCCTGTCTCTACCTCCCGAGTGCTGGGGTCATCAGCGTGAGCCACCATGCCTGGCACTGTGGTATGTGGTATTGATTGCTGTTGGGCATGAGTCACCATGCCCAGCATTGTATGTGGTCACCGGGATCGAACTCAGGACCTTGCGCTTGCAAGGCAGGCGCTGGAACCACAGAGCTAAATCTCCGGCCCATGTTCTTTATTTTTTAACATGTTGAATTAAATGATTCATTTATTTTTCTTCCTTTTAATTGATGATGCATTTGACAGAAATAGTTTGCAATTGCAATTTTATATTTATCTGCAATTATGGAGTCAGAGTTTTTATTTCTGTTATCAAGGTGTTTTCATGTAGATATTTTAAAATAAGGTTTTAATTTTATATTGTCTGGAGAATATGACCTTTGAATAAGGCTTTTCATTTGTGTTATGGCTTGTGTCTAGATACTGCCCCCAAACCTCATGTGGTCATACATGGAGCTTTTTCAGAGATGGCTGAATCTAGAGTGTGTGATTCTGGGATTAAAGATGTGATCATTAAATAACTGCAGTGATTGGTTGGCACCACCCTAATCCCAAGAGCCTGAATATAAGGGGCAGAAGAGGGCTTGTCTCTCGCTTGCTCACTTCTGCTGCCTTCTGCTTGCCATGAGCCATTTCTCCTCGGTGACACCCCTCTGCCATGTGCCACCGTGCCTTGGAGCCAGTGGATTATGGGCTGAGACCTCTGCAAACAATAAGCTAAATAAACCCTATACCCTTTAAGTTTGGGTCTAAGCAGTGAGAAGAGGAAGATAGTTTGTTTCAGTCATTTCTCTTGGGACAAGTAGTGTTTGGCATTCAGGTGTCTCCCAGGGCTGCCCTGTCCTTCATCACTTTTCTCTGCTTGTCTTTCCTTTTCCATTCTTCAAGAGTCTTAAACTATTTTTCTCTTCAGTGATTCTATCTTCATCAGTATGTATACTTCTTTCTCCTGCCTCTCTTCCCCAATTGTTTGCCTTTCTGTTAACTATTTCATATCTTGTCTACCTATATAGTAATTAACTTAGATTGTAATCATAGTCTTACTGTACAGTTACTGATTTTTCTTTTTCCTAGACCATTTTTTTTGTCCTCTTCCACATTTATTTGGTCTCAAGTGGGACTGTTAAATTGAATGTTTTTCAGAAATGTGTGCAGAACTGTTCAGGGTAGGGCACATCTGGAATTCCAGACTTGGGAAGCAGAGGCAGGAAGGTTGCCAGGAGTTCGAGGCCAGCTTGAATTACATAGTGAGTCAGTGCCAGCCTGAACTAGGTAGTGAGATATAGTCATACAAGAAACAAAGATACCAGAAATGGGTACAGAATAGATCAATCACTTTATAATAAAATGGAACCCAGTGATAAGAGAAAATCCAAATGAAGGAAACCACTGATTCTTTTCAACCCATGCTCTATTATGTGACATTAACCCCACACCTGTATGAGTCCATGGAGAAGTAATATATTATAACATTTCTTAAAGATTATTATGTCTCTCAAAATCTGCATATTTATTCTGTGTTTTCCAAACTATTGGAGTACAGGTTCTTATGCAAGATATTGACTGTTCTTCAGGTTTTGGCCTGATCTGTTGTGATTTTACCCTTTTCATAGACCATTTGTTGGCATGACATTCAGATTACAGTTAGATTCTAAAATTTACTCCTGCTTCCTGTAGTGAATTCTCCATAGAACTTTTTTCTTTCTTATGTTGCAGAGAATTTTCAAGGTTTCTTATGTTAATCAGCTTAGAGTGAGGATATCTGGGCCATGCACATGGCTGTGAGAAAACCTTCTTTTCCCTGCAGAGTGCCCTGGCCATTCTCACCTGGGCACATCATGCCAGTTATTATTAGCATTGCTTTTGCCAAAGAGCTGATTGGCGTATGTCTTAGTCATTTTCCTCATGGCTGGGTCAGACTACCCCACACCTGCAATCTAAAGCAGGAGAAGCTTATGTTGGCTGACATTTTAGAAGTTTCAGTCCTTTCATGATTGGGTGGCTGGAGGCA
The DNA here is from genome assembly GCA_004025085.1 of Thryonomys swinderianus. Taxonomy (NCBI): domain Eukaryota; kingdom Metazoa; phylum Chordata; class Mammalia; order Rodentia; family Thryonomyidae; genus Thryonomys; species Thryonomys swinderianus. The sequence continues at coordinate 3,378 of PVIC010002834.1, forward strand.
GAAGTAGCCTGGGGGAGGAAGGCTGCTCATGTCATGGCAGATAAGAAGTGGGGAGCAGAGAGTGGAGCCCTGAAGGGAGATATGTACTTACAGCTCATACCTAGAGTGACCACCCCTTCCGACCAGACCCCAGTTCCAAGAACAAACCAGCTTTTCTGACCTCGTAATCCAGTCACTTTCTGAACACAGAAGGCTTCGGGGCCCATTTGGGACCTAAACTCTAGCCACATGCATGGCCTTTGCCATCTTCCAGTGTGAGTGTGGACATTTGTGGGTTCACTCAGCTTGCCTGAGAAGACGTCTGCTCCTGCTGTCTGTTGGTTTAAATATTGAGATGGAGCTTTATTTATACTCTTTTCCATCCTTGGGTGGTCCTGTTTCTTTAATCTAGATACAGTGCATGCAAATCTACTACCCGGTTTGTATCCCTTCCCTGGTTTTTTTCTTTTCCCTTTTTTCTTAATATCCAGAACGTGGTGATTTCCGGTCCAGCTGAGTTCCGTTTCTGGGAATTGGGATCTCTAATGGGTGCACGTAGACAGCGGTGGGGTAAGATTGCTCTTGACAGCAGTTTCTATCAGAGCTGTAGCCTCGTGCTTCTGAAAGAGGTTCACAAGGGGGATCAGTCTGTACTCTCCATGCTCCATCTGGGAGCCCCGTTTTACTCAGTCACACTCAGTATTTTTACGTGTATTTCCTTCAGTGGGAATGGGGAAGAGTGACTCACAGGCCTTTGTCTGATTACTATAACAACCTACAATGCCTATTTTAACTTGAAATTTTTACTTGAAACTTTTCATTTGTTTGCAAATAAAAAGAAATTTAACTCACAGATAGATGGTGTCAGGAACAACTGAGTACATCTAATATTGGCTAACTTGCCTTTGCATTCTTCAGGCCTGCACTTCTCATATGTGGATAGTTATCGGTATACACTTGATCTTAGCCAAAAGGCCGAGAAGTGATTGATAGTTATCTGTATAAACTGCGCATTAGGGATTATTACCCTCCTTTGAGTTAGAGATTTGGTGGTCATTCTGAATTTAGACTTTCCTAGTAAAAACTCTTACACTATTTCCTCCATGCTAAACATCTCTGAAGACAGAGATGACTGAACACTTCTGCCAGGGAATTTGACAAAAATTACCCCAGGGTGCTCGGCAGCATTCCCCCTTCAAGATGTCTGTGCTCTAATTCCTGGAGCCCATGAACTTTTTGTGCTTTATGGCAGCTAAGGAGGAGCTAAGGCTTCAGACAGAGTTGGGGTTGCTGCTCAGCTGACTTTGAATCGCAGCTTCCTCTGGGTTCTCATGGTGGTTCCACTGGAGCCACACAGGTCCTTTCAGATGAAAGAGGGAGTCAGGAGAAGGGGTCAGTCACAGAAGGGCTCGATGACCCATGCAGAAGTCAAGGTGATGTGAGTTCAGGTTTGAAGATGGAGGGGCCGGGAGCCCAGGAGGGGCAGGCGCTACAGGCTGGAATCCACAGGACGTGAGTCCTTCTCTGGAAGCTCCTAGAAGGATCATGGCCCTGCTGATATTTGAACTTGGCCAAGGCTAACCTCTTTTGGATTCTCAATTACAGAACTGTAAGATCTAGGGCGGTTCAAAGTCAAAAGACTTGTGGTAGTTTGTTATCGCAGTGTTGCAAGGAAACTCATACCCTCGGTAAGAGTTTGGCCACTGCCTGACTGTCTGTAAATAGCCACACCTAGGAAGTCTGGAACGCTGGGCTCCATGTGTCCACCACGCCAGGCATTTATGCCAGTAGTCAAGTGTCACTGTGTGATGGTTATAAATGGGTTTGCTCATTTGGTTTTCATCGTCCCTAGATGCCAGCTAGAATGCCAGATCCCTCGGGCAGGACCTTCGTCTAGCGCCTTTCTGGCTGTGAGCCCAGTGTCCAGCAGTGTCTGAGGAGAGGCTCAGCAAGTATTTGTTGGATATTTTTGCCAGATAACATTGTAACCACTAACTTATGAACAATGTAAGTGGTAACAGAAATAGGAAGAAAAATGAAACTGAGTTAAAATTAGGTCACCTATTATAATCTAATTTTCAGTGTCCCTTTCTAGTGTTATGCAGAATTCTAAGGGAGAGTCTCCCTTCCTCGTTAAATAGAAGGCCAGTATTCTAGTCATATGCAGAATTTTTTAGGGGTATAAGTATCCCACACACACACTGAATGGGAAGTGAAGTGGCCATCGCAAAATGAGTATAAAAGTGCAGCTGCATTTTTATAAATGGGGCGTTCCATGCTGCATTGTCATCACAATGCATTTTAAAAATCTTTTAAAAATCTTTATTGGTACATTGTATATACACGTATCTGTTCTCTGGTATGAGGAGATAACTATGTTTTTATTATAATTGTCATTTCATAGGATGTTGGCATTCCACGGAATAGATAGGTCATTAGTTTGTTTTTTTGTTTTTGAGACAGGGTCTCGCTTTGTAGTTAAGGCTGGCCCTGAGCTCACTATGGAGCCCAGGCAAGCCTCGAACTCAGCAATCCTCCTATCTCTGCCTCCCGAGTGCTGGGATTACAGGCGTGAGCCACCACACCCGGCTGTTTTTTTTTAAATATTGTGGGTATTTAAGATATTTTATTACTGTTAATCAGACTGTTGATGTGTGAGTTGGCTATAGATCACATGGGTACCGGTGGTATGAGGGTGCCTGTAGCTGTCCCCTGTCCTGCATGAACCAGCCTGACTGCTGATGCTGCTGTTAGATCTGGAGTGGAACCAGAGCATGTCCGTGTGTCTGTATGGAGCTCTGTCACCTGGCCACCTACTGTAGAGTTTTTGAGTAGCATTTGATTTCTGTTCAAATTTATTCAGAAATTGAACTCCACCTGGCACCAAGTGTTCCTATTTTGTCTCTTCCACCTCAGTGTGTTCTGCTATCTAAAATTGCTCCACCACAGAAGACCCTGGTCCCCAATCACAGTCCAAGGCTGACACAGAACACAGATAGGACAGTGAAGGCTGAGGAGAGCCACCAGCTGGAAGCTGAGGTATAAGTGTGGTTGATATCAGGCAAAGACATCACCCTGCACATGTCACATGGTGCCCTTCCCTTTTTAAATAGTTGGTTTGTTTTCCTTATCTTCTCTTCTTGACAGTCACTTGGTTTTCCTACATACTGACTGCTCCTCTGATAATGAACTAAGAAGGAGAAACAGACTTAACCCTTGACTCAATTTCACAAGCACAGGGAGAAATCTGGAGCGGGGGAGGGGATCTCCCCAGGCACCTGGGGTTGCTCAAGCCAGCAAAGCGCACTGCATAAAAATGAGCAGAGCTAAGCCAGGAGGAGAAGGAGGTTAACTCTGAGGCAGCTCTGGACAGTTGTTTTGCCAAAGATGGCAAGAACATCATCTTTCCATCTCGAGCCAAACAAAACATAAATGGATACATCATGGATGTATCCAGCACCTCCTGGCTTCCAGGGTGCTGTAAATATCCCTTGGTGGCCTTTTCTTTTTGAACTTTGCTTTCTAGTGTTCAAATGGATGGGGAGTAGGGTATGAAGGAGAGAAAAAAGGAATGACAGGAAACACATTTCCCTGGTGTGGAAAGTACGGAGTGTCAGCGTGGAATGAGGGTCTATTTTAGGAGACACCCGGAATGAAATCTTTTATGTTGATGTTGTGCAGGACTGGTCTGTATTGTTTTGCTACCAGAGGACAGAGAAACTTCATGTTGCTCCTGCAGCTTTATAGTTTCTTCCTTGAAAACGTTCGTGGATAGGAAACTTGGCTCACAAGGTCAGGGGCGTTGTCTAGAGCAGGAGTGCTGGACACGAATGAATTCAGAGGCAAGGGTCCTAGTCCTTCTTCTGCACCTAGCCTTCTGCAAGCCCTCTATCATTCTCAGTTTGCTCATCTGTGAAATGTGAGCATTTGTGCTGAACTGTTTCATTAGTAACACTAAATCTCTCTAATTTGATCATTAATTTTAAATCACTACCCTCTTTGAAGATGTTGGAAATATGCTTCCTTCAAAGGCTAATTTACAGCCAGAGCAATACAGTTTTGCTCCCAAGCATGCCTTGAATCATTATTCATTTTTATTTCATGAGAATTACTCTTGTAAATGTGATTTTCTGTTGGTTTGCTAAAGTCATTGAAATTGCACAGCTCGATGGGTTTCTCTTGCATGTCATAAATTTCTGGGCAGAGGAGAGGTTGCTATTTTCTAAAGAGGTCCTTGGAGCATCAGTGTCAGCACCCCCTTAGGGTACCCTTTGGGTTGTTAGTGTACAGTCTTAGGCCCCACTGCAACCTGTTGGATCTCTGAGAAGACCTAGGAAGCTGCTTAGCAAGATCTCTTATGACATAGGAGGGTGAGTGTCCTTTCCTCATCAAATAGAAGGCCAAACTTCCTGAGTCTGCAGTTTGGTGCCTTTGTGGACCATAGAGGGAGCTGCAGGTGCTGAGCCTTTGGGACCCGCTGAGGCTTTGGCATACTGGGAAGATGGCAGTCAGGGCACAGAGGCATTTCTGAGAGCTGGTAGAGACACGGCATTCACAGTTTGGCTGTGGTTTCTGTTCTGTAGCACTGTTTTGATGGCTGGCCTTGGGCTGAGACTCCTGCACTGTGGAGATGGACACCAGTAGATGCTGCCCCATGGAGCAGTGGTACAAGCTGCTCTTGCCGGAGGGCCCAGCTGGAGCTCAGCATCAGTCCAAGGATTTGTGTTATCAGTTGAATCTGCAAGAGTGACCCACAGCACTGAGGGTGCTTAGGGATGTTTATTAGCACATGTTTATTAACAAGCTTGTGTTCATGCATGTGCGCACATGCACACACATGTGTATGCCCTTATAAACATAGGCCCCCACTGAAGGACATGGTGAGTTTTTGTGTTTACCCAGTTTTGCTGGTGCTCGTCTGGAAGATGGTGATCATCTCATCTACTTTCCTCATGGTGAACTCACTTGCACTAAGCCTTGCCCATGTGAGTGAAGGTGCTTCCACACAGTTTCCTGTCTGCTCCTGCTTGGTCTCCACTTGGTACAAAGCCTAGGCCTTTAACCATTCCTGAGAAAAGCTCCTAGGATTATCTATAAACCAGGTCCTTGAGTATCCTGGACTATGCCAGGATCCAGAAGGCAGGGCCTCTGTCTTTCTCCCTCTCTCTGTTACCCCCAGGTGTCCCTTGTCTGTACTGTCCCTGCATCTTGCCTCAGCCCTACTTCGTGTCACCTGGCACCTGCATGTTTTTGACCTGTTCTCACCTGTTTGGCTTCTCCGGCCTGACTGCTGAAAGACCTAGGCTACCACCCTGGGTGGGTTTCCTGACACAGTGCTGTGTGGGTGGAGACTGCATTCTCCTCCTTCCACAGGACATCTACAGCCAGCTCCTGCCTTTGTTAGAGGGTTGAGTCTGTTCACAGACTGGAAGGTCAGGGTGTGTGTGCAGGACAAGCGGATGTGACAGAATTGCACTCTGGCTGACAGATCATGTGAAGAAAGAGCTTCACTCCTTTCAACACTTGCGAAGGTTCACAGAATGACAGGCTTGCAGATGTTTCATCTGGATTTTCTCTTGACCTAACTCATCTCCTGTGTCTTTGACCCTTTACTGTAACTACTTGTCAAATTTTCTTTTGCAGAATATTTTCATAATTAATTGGATAGAGTTAAGCTGACTTTTATTGGGGAGCCACTCTCTGTTGGTACCTTTGTGCCTCCTAAGAACAATCCCTGTCCCAGACACAAGCTCTGTCCCAGAGACACGAGGAGCCCATTGGAAAGATACATTAATGTAAATGAAAAGACACGTGAATCCCCTGACATGTGACATTGGGGGGCACTGGTTCCCACTGACAGGGTTGTATGCAGCACACACCAGAACTGGCTTGTATATTCACATTTGAATTTTTTAACTTGAACATTTCAAATCAGCAAATACCAGTTGTATACATTCAAGACATACAAAGTGATGATTGCATATGTGCATTGTATATTGATGACTACAGACATATTAATACATCCATCAGTACCCTTGGTTATTATTTGTGTTATGTTGTGTGTGTGTTTGCATGTTGTGAAGACACTTTAAATCTACTCCTTTATCAAATTTAAACTATACCCTATTAACTTTTGCTACCATGCTATGCCTTGAAACCCTAGAACTTATTTATCCATGTTTGTGTTCTTTGACCAACCTCTCATTTTCTCCCACCTTTCAGTCCTTAAAGTGAATTATTATTGCCAAGTAATTAATAGATTGCTTCTTCCTTATAAAGATAGAAGACATTCCTGATAATGACAGTGTCTCCTTGGAGCACCCCTGTCTCTGTTGCCTATGTCTACATCCTTCCCTGGAGCCAGTAATTTGGTGTGTGTGACCTGGTTCATATTCATTTTTATTTCTTCACAGGCAACATGATCTTTCACTGTACTCAGATGATAACATCCTGTGCATTTCAGTCGCATCTTTTGTAGGAAGTTGATACACTTCTCCTTTTCAATATCAAAAGGGTGTCCTAGGATATCCCACATCCCTTCTGCCCCCTGGCAGTGCTCTCCTGCCAGGGAGCCCCAATCACAGTTCCCTGACCTTCTACCTTCCAGGCAGGTTTGATCAATGGGGAATACAAGAGAGAGAGAACAAGATGATTTTCTCTTTTTGACTTGTCACTCCCCTTTCACTCTGCTTTAGGCCATATGCCCAACAATGTGTGTGCGTGTGCGCGTGCATGCGTGCGTGCGTGTGTGTGGACAGTCCTGCCCTTAATGGCCTTCCCTCTCCCCCTTTGCTCCTCCCACCTGAGCTAGCAGCTCCCTCCTGTTGCTAATCTCTGGTATGTCTCAACATCCCCTTCAACTGTGCCATCACTTACAAAGCCAATTCCTTGTATTAAATCCCCTCCATTTGAAATATCTACTCAGATTTCCCAACTAGCCTTGAACGCTGACTCATTCATGCAGGCACAACAGAAATTATTTTACTTTTCAGCCCACCCCATCTTGTTGGGCATTAGGTTGTTTTTATTTTTTTTCCAACCACAAATAGTGCTGGCCCTGAGCATTCTTGCACACAGCCCTTAGTGCCTATATGTAAACTGTTCTCTAGTTGACACTGAGGAATGGCATCACCAGCTCAGTTATGTGCCTTTCACATTGAAGCTCTTCAGATGGGCTCTGGGGTCAGATGCTCCTCCATTCCAACAGTCCATCGCAAGGGCCTGGGCAGGGAGAAGATGTCATTAAATGTTGCCTGAATGGAAAGAGTGATATCCATTTGCAGATGAGACAGTGTTACCCCGTTGACCTTGTAGGAAATACTCTCAGGATTCTTGACTTTATTTCATGGCTGCAGAACCTGAATAGAGCACGCGCTATTTTGGGAGCCCCCAGTCTGGCGAAGTTGATCTAGAATCAGAGTCTGTTACTTTGTTCAGTGTCTGAAAGGGTCCATTTTCTCTATGAGAGGACCAGGTGTATACTGTAGTAGAGAACAGTGTTGTGACCTTGAGGTATGAATAGTGATTATTATGGGTTTATACCACAAAATATCTCATGAGGAGCCAAGCAGTTGCTGCCTGCAGGAGCACAGAGTCTTTTTCCCTCCCTAGGAGTTGTTTGACATTCCCATTGTGTGCTGGTATCCTCCACCTCACAAGGTTAATGGCTAAGGAAAAAAATACTTAAAATGAACATCCAGAATACCATGAAAACTCTCAGTGTAACAGAAAACCAGTGGACAGGAATGCACATGCAGAAAGGAGGGGTGGGGTATCCTTGCATGTTACATTAATCTGTTTTCTTTTTCTTTTTTTTTTTTTTTTGCTTTTTGGAGACAGGGTCTCACTTTGTAGTTCAGGCTGGCCCTGAGCTCACTATGGTGCCCAGGCAAGCCGCCGCGAACTCAGCAATCCTCCTGTCTCTGCCTCCCGAGTGCTGGGATGACAGGCATGAGCCACCACGCCCGGCACTGTGGTATGCGGTGTTGATTGTTGGTGGGCGTGTCTCCATGCCCAGCATTATATGTGGTTACCGGGGATCGAACTCAGGACCTTGCGCTTGCGAGGCAGGCGCCGGAACCACTGAGCTAACCCTCCGGCCCTACATTAATCTGTTTTCTGTTGCTATAAGAAAATACTTGAAGCTGGATATTTTGTAAAGAAATGGAAATTTATTTAGCTCAGTTTTTATGGCTGAAAATCCAGAGAGCATAGTTCCAGCTCTGGTGAGGGCCTCACGATGCCAGAAATGAATGCAAGAGGGAGACTGCTGAGTGGGATAAGAAGCCAAATAGTGTAGAGGGGCTTTGTGTTCTTCATGGCAACCCACTCTCACCAGTCCTTCAAGGACTATGTCTATTCTTTCTGCCCTTTTGAGGGCAATGTCTCCAGTGACTGAGTGTCCTTTCACTAGTGTCTCTTCTCTTAAAGGTCATCTCCCAAGGTCACCACATTGGACTACATCTCCATCATGTGGCCTTTAGGGGGAAAGATACATCTGGACAATAGGGAGGATAGTTGATAGCTCAAAATCTGCAGGTTTAGCAAGCTCACTTTTACAAACAATAGTTGAGCTGCTTTAGTCTCCCTCTTCTTCCTGAACTTGTAGAGAAGTAGCTTCAGTCCTAGATACTTCTAAATTCTTCAATTAAAGTTAAAAAGCCCAGTTAATACGTAACACTTGGGCCGAAATGTTGATAAGAAATGATTGTCACACAACTGGTATGCAGTGAGCTCAGAACTCATGAACACGGTTGTTGGTCCAGTGTGCCTCAGCCCCTCCCCCTGCAGATTCTTTGGATTTTGAGTTTGATCACCTTCACATGTCAGGAGCAGTAAGTACTCATCATTTGCCTTCCTAGCCTAAAGCAAAGTCCTTTCTTCAGCGGACTGAGCACCTGGGTGAGCAGGCACAGTTTAGGGTGGCAGCTGCAGGAGTGGTCAGGTCAGGACTAGGTTAGTGGGTAGTGCCATCTGCCACCTGCCTTCTTCTACTTTGCCCTCTGCAAGTCACCCTGCAGAGGGATTTTATGAGCCTTGCCTTCTGAGGAGGCTTGGTTAGTGTATCTCTGTAATGTCACAGGAAACTGTGCTCTTGGGATAAACATCTGGTCGTGTCTCATGGCCCCTCATCCTGGCAGCAGCCACTCTGAGACATCTATAAGTCAGCAAGGCCAGGTTAGAATTTGGGGTACATAGTTGATCTCTCACATTTTCTCCTTGCACAGTATAGTCAGCCCTCCAAACTTGTGAGTTCCGTGTCTGTGGGTTCAGCCACCCATGATCAAAAATATTCAGGAAAAAAATGACGTCTGTATTGAACATGTAGACTTTTTTCTTGTCGTCATTCCATGAACAATAGAGCAGAACAACTATTTTATGCACTAGTGTGTTACATTTGATGATCAAGAGTAATCTAAAGCTGACATAAATTATGGGAGGAAATGCATGAGTTATGTGAGAAGACTGTCTGTAATGGACTTGTGTGTTCATGAGTTCTGGTATGTGCAAGGGGTCCTGGAACCAGGCCCTCATGCGTATGGAGTATAGGTATACTTGCTCTTGTGTGAACACATGCATCATAACTGAATGACAAGCGTTAACATGTGGGTGAATTCATTTGGGTTGCAGTTTGCCCTGGAGAAAGAGAGGTTGGCAGGAGAGAGGTGCTGCTCTCACTGGGCCTCTTGGTTCTGCCTCCTCCTCTCCCCACCCCCTGGGCCTCCACCTCCTCTCTGACGGAAGCCCGCGCCTGCGTCTTGCTTCCGTTGATTTTATTTTCTGTGGGTTTTACAAGCGCCCGAGTCACTGTAACATTTTCCTGCTGCTTTTTCTATTTTCAACCCAAATAGGAAGTGACAAGGATGGCTTCATCACAGGGAGAGCATGATTCATTTTGTTACTTTCTTTAAAACTCTTCTTGAAAACAATTACATCTATAAGTGCACTTAGCATAAGTATTGTATATAGCTTGATGAAAATTCACAGACTAAATACCAGTTAGCCCTGGGACCATGGTTCCCCTTTCTATACACCTAATTTGTCTCACCTGTTCCTGTAAGTTATTTCAGGGTAATCTGTGTATATTTCCCTTTGCAGAATGTTACGTGTGTGAGACTTGTCCAGCCTGGTTGTAGATGGCTCATGATTGTTGCCATTCCCTGTTCTGTTGTGAGACTCGGTGAATGCTGGGGTGTCCGGTGCTTGTCTACCGTGAATCGTGTTGCCCTGCATGAGTCTCTCTGTGATCACGTGGGTGCACTCTGATTAGCCCAGGTGGTCGTGGGGCATACCTGTTCAGCTGCTGTAGATCCTACCAGTCAAGCTTCCAAAGCGGATTACCTAGTGAATGTGTCACTTAGAGTCTAAAGCAAAGTGGATCCCTGGGTTTGAAAATCAGTCACATTTGTTGGGTAGGAAATACTTACAGGGATTCCACAGTTCAGCGGGAACTCACCCCTTGGGGAGAGGGTGACCACCAGGGTCGAGGCATCCCAGCCCCCACCTTTTCCTGGAGTTGGGTTCTGTAGCATGCAAGGAGGTAACCACACCAGAGACCACCAAGTGCCCAAGCCTTGCCCTCTGGAGGCTGAGCAGCAGCAACCACAGCAATCATTAATATTATTGATCTTCCTACTCTTCCTCTTCTGCTTCCTCCCACTTCCCTTCATCTTCCTACACACATGCACACACACAAAACATGCACACTCCTTATGTGTAGGAGGACCAGCTCCTAAGGTAGTGAGGCAGGCAGGGGAAATCACAGCGTGGAGAGAAGTGTTAATTATACCCGAGAAAGTGTGATCTCGGTCTCTGGAGCTCTTCAGAGAAAAGCTCATTTAAATGAAAGAAAGAAAAAAAAAAAGAATGAGTCTTTCCAAAATTACCATGTCTGGGCCGCCAGTAAGCACTGGCTCCTCTCCGTGTTCTTTGTGCGGTGTTTGAAATGTGCTGAGCCTGTTTAAGCAGTATGGGAAGTGGCAGACAGAAATAACAGGTCAGGGAATCTCCTGAATAAGGTGTTGATTTTCTAGCCACCGCCCCTGGGACCGGGGATTCTACCAAGGGCCTCTGTTGGGCCCAAGAGCTCCTCTCATTGTGGGGGCACATGGCTCGGCTCTCACTGGCTGCACACAGGAGGGACAGGGTGTGCAGGAATGGAGGACATTTCCTTGGGACATTTGTCAGCCCACCAGAAGACAGTGCCTCTTGGGCAGTTGGTACTGCACTTCTGTCCTCTGTCCAGGGTGGCAAAGGAGCCTGAACAGCAGCAGCAGGCTAGGGTGTGCCCGCCATTGATTCAGTCAGCGCACCAACCCCATCACATTGCTTTCCCCCCCACCTGGAGATCACATGACATGGAGTGGAAGGGAAGGATCTGAAAACCATTTTGTCCCGTCCACCTAGCTCTCTATCCTCCATGGAACGTTCTTATGGTAGCTGTAGCCTGGCAGGGGCACCATCTCTGCAAATGGAGATGTACCCAAAATGACCTGTTTCCACATGTGGCTCCCATGGCCTGGACCTCTGCAGAGCCTGGGCTCCCAGCCAGGCCCAGGGACTCCTGGCTGCTTATGTGAGGAGCTCCATGGGCCTGTCTTGATGATAGTGTCCCCAGGAACAGAGACTGTGAAGACATCAGTGGGGAGGCCACCTGGACATCAAAGGGGTGTCCTGGGAGCAGGCTCACCTGGCTGGGCAGAGGCAAGTGAGCAAGGTGATTTGGATGATGGGGAATTGGCCCCATCAGTGGCTCTTTCTACTTTGGGACCAGGGACATCCTCCTGTCCTTGATCACTGCGCAGCATAGGGCCCAGTTTTTATGTCACTCGTCGGGCTATGTTGGGCCCTGATTATTGGTATGGAGAGCATGATTTGGGGCTAACCTGCATCTCCTCCATTTTCTCTCTGGACACCCCAACTCCCAGGGTCTAACAGAGATGGTCACTTAACACAGTGTGAGAAGGGTGGCTTCTCATGAACTCTCCTGTGCATCTACTGCCTCAGAGGTTTCTCTCAAGCAATAAAGTCATATTAACAAAGCACCTATATCTTCCTTTTCTCTGGAAACTCATCATGGACTAGTGCAATTACCAGTTGGGGCTCTGTTCACCCTGCAGTAACTGGTGTTACTGGTGCCCAAAGCAAAGGCTGGTGGCATTTCTCAGAGCCATCACAGCCCCAGCTAGAGGATCTGAGGGTCTCAGTACATTGCAGACATCTGTAGCCCCTCTGTACCTCATTGTCCATTCACCAGCAGAGGTGGCTCTGAAACAAATGTTTCTATTATAAAAGCAGGCTCCTCTTTCCAGCTGATTCTCACTTCTACATTACTGGAAGTTCCAAGGACAGTAACATAAGGTGGACAAGCTACGTGGGTTTCAGGGAAGCCAGTATGGGTCCAGCACTAGCCCAGGTCCCTTGTGAAGGAACAGATAGAAGAAGAACCATTTGCTGACTTTGAGGAGGCATCCCTTACTTGTGGCTGGTAGAACCTGATTCCTGGGCAGCTGAGTGATTGAGAGAAGAAGTGTTCGAGGCCGGGATGGACACTAAACTGGAGATGTCTTCATTGCTGGTCTAGCTGATCCCAGTGGGAGCTCCAGAGCTCTATGACATCAGAGGTGGTCTTGTCTTGGGGACTGGGGTGCCCCTTTTGTATGTCTGAGTCTGCTGTTTGCCAGCCCATGGCTAGCCCTGGCATGAGTGGAGCATTGTATGTGGCCTCTCAGGTGAGGCTGCTTCTCTGGATATAGGGGTGGCTTCTGGCAAGGGGTGGTGTCTGGTCAGGGAAGGGGGTCTTGTGATCATTCCTGAGCTCCATGTCCCCCATGGACTGGCCTGCCATAGGCTTCCACCTCAGCCCTGTCCTTGTGAACAGGGCTGCTGTGGACCAGTCCTTTGAATTAGGCCATTAGGACAGGTTGGTGGCTGTGTTTCAAGCATGGCTGGTGAGGCGAGAGCAAGACTTCTGTGTCCAAGAGCTCTAGGCTGGGGGGGAGGGGGCAGAGCGCCCCTGCCTGGGGAGGAGTGTTTGTATGAATCCTGTAGAAGACTAGTGTCCGGTGGTGTCTCCACCTTGGCCATACATTCCCATTCAGTCTGCATGCTCCGGGATGCCAGGATTTGTGAGGATGGCAAACAGGGCTGGTCATGGTGCCCCAGGACCTTGACTCTGAGCTGTTTAACTCTGTCTCACCACAGGATAGGACCATTTTCTCAGTAAGTCCTGATCCCTTTTCTGGCCACTCTGTCTCTCTGCCTCTCTGGTTTTGAGCTGGGCTTTTGGTAGAAAGTTCATATCAGTCTCCTGAAGCTAGGGTAGGTATGGGATCAGGACAGAGGCTGCACATCTGAGGCCAAGTGAAGAGTCGGACTTTTAGCAACAGCAGCTCCATAAGACCCAATTGCTGGGCTTCAGGCCTGGGTCCTGGAAGATGGAGAAGTGCGTGCTGAGTGGGCCCATGGGCCTTTCCCAGGCCAGCATAATGAGCAGGTAAGAGTGGCTTCTAACTAGCAGTTCGGTACGTCTGTGTCAGAGGTGCTTGCTGACACTGTCGGACTTTTCAGCTCTGTCTCTTCTTGGCTGAATTGGAGATCTTCTCCCCGGCTGGAAGGTCTGGATCCACGTCAGAGTTTTGGCACACTTGGCTCCCACGAGAGCAGTTGTCATGAATAGTGAATTAGCATCCTGAGACAGGGGTCACTTTACCACCAAATGGCTGCCCTTTGTGTCTCTGCAAAAAGGTGCTGAGAAATGGATGTGAAGGGCTTTGGAGATGCTGAATAATAAGTGAACTTGATCCCCTAGCAGCAGCATGTCTGGAGACTGAATGGCTCCCTTTGATTGACCCAATTACACCTGCAAGGTCCCGGACTGGTGCTTTGGAGGCAGCGATTGGTTTCAGCTGTATCTCTCTGGGCCTCGATGCTATCAGATTCCCGGCCACTGTACCTTCTCATCCCAAAAGTGGGTTTTGAGAATAATTCAAATTTTTCCCAAAGAAGGTGAGGTGCAGAGCTATGCCTGACGTACCAGAGCCCAGATCCAGGAGGAAGATTGATTTACAACTTGGGGGGAGGGTGTTGGCGTCATCAGGGGCAGTCTGTGTGGGGCCTGATAGGAGAAGGACATAAAAGCCCGTTTCTGCCTGTGTTCCAGCTTCATGCGCTCATTTCTTCACTCACTCGTGGAGTCGACACACAGGTGCGGTGGGAAGTCAGGTTTGGTGCTGTTGTGCGGGAGATGTCCCGTATAGATGGGGCTTTGATGACGGAGTTTGGCCTCTGGGATGCAGCAGCGCTCCTCTCCCAGAACTGTGCTAAAAGCTGTTGGAATTGCAGCTCACGTTTTCTACATATGACACAGTCCTGAGAAGTGCCAGTCATTTGTCAGTTGTCTTTCTGACTTCACAGGACAAATTCTCTCACATCTGAGAAGTAATAATTTTTAGAAATTATAAACTGTGACCTTTCTACAGATACAAAATAAACTTGTGATAGAGATATTGCGTAGGTCATTATGAATGCAGATACTGGTATGATGTTACACGTGTATCAAAGGACAGCCCAAAAACCAGACGCATTTATTGATCAGGAATATTCAGGTGAATATACACATTGAGACAAAACTATTTTCTCCTACTGTTGTGGGGAGAAGTTAATTGAACTTGCTGCACAAAATTTGCATTAATAGGTAATTATTTTGTATCACTATCAATTTACAGTGTTGTAAAATAGCTCAAGGGCAGTGAAAAGTTAGACAATCTAGAAGTGTGTGCTGTAGAGAATGCATGACTTCCTACTGAAGCACAACATAGTCTCTGTACTCAATAAAACTCAGTACTTTAAGAGTTACATTTATACAAAAAGGACTTTCTGTCTCCTTTTTACTATGCAAGTGGTAATAAAAAATGTTTTTCTTCATTTGGAACTGTTTTATGTCTAGTGTTACTATATTAAAATGGAACCAGGGACCAGTGGGAGGGGGGCCAGAGGAAAAAGCAACAGCCCTGATGGTAAGAACCAGGGAGTGTAGAGGGCTGAGGGAGACAAAGGAAGGCCTCCCACCAGGAGAGGTGGAGTAAAGTCACAGGCTGCCCAGGGGCCAAGAAAAAACATTTCCCAGCCAATCACAGGAGCAAGGCAAGCAAATCTTGCCTAAATACTCAAGTCCCTTCAGTGTTTGTGATAGCTATACATCCTTTCAGGGTGAACCCCAGAAAGGCAGATGAGGCAAATGCACCCAGGACTTGGGGGTCTTCCTTAATTTTGAAAAATGTCAGCTTTATTCAAATGACTCTAAAATTTCTCAGAGTTTAAAAAACAGAGCATAAAGAAACTCCCAATTATTGTCCAGGAGTTACACTCTAGAAATATCTAGATATTTTTTAAATTGTCCTTTTCCCACAGCTCTCATCACCCTCAGCATCTTATACCCCTGGCACATGCCCACATTTCCAAACATTGCTGGACTTTTGTACCTGATATCCTTACACTGTACACTCAGTATAGCTAGAATGTCAATAATCACCTCCTTTTTAGATATATTATCCCCGCACTTACCTCTGTCAGTCCTCTCTTCTCAGTATTCTTTCTGACTTTTCCTTTCATTTGATGGACATACCCTAATCCTGACTTCTGTCCCTTCAAGAATGTGTCATTGCAGCATTTTACTGCTGTCAGGATTCATTTGGTGCCTTGTGGGTGGAGACTGTAAGCCAGACACTGACCCAGCTGCTGCAGACCCGGAGTGGAGATGTTCCTGAGAAGACACACATTAATTAGATGCACCATGGAGTGTATAATCATGACCAAAGATGAGTGCTGGGAGGAGTGTGTCCTGAGAGCATGCAATCGGGAGCCCTAAATTACCTGGAGGGACAAATAACACTTCTCTAGAGGAGAGAATGTTGCCTGGGGTCAGAGGAAGGAGTACGAGAACATTTGTATGTGAAGTGGAGGTGTAGGGGGACAGTTCACCAGGTGATGCTAGTTTTGGCCAAGTCCATAGGGTGGCTGTAGGCTCAGAGCCCTGAGAGACGGAGGATGAAAGACTGGATGCCGGGGGAAGCAACGAGGGCCAGAGTGGCAGATGTACTAAGCTGCAGTACATCAAGTATCTTTCCTCAGGGTGAAGAGGGGTCTTTTAGGGGTATTAAGACAGGCAGGGGATGACATGAGCAGATAAGCCTTTGCTAAAGGTCACTGTGTAATGGGAAATGCTGGATAATATCATAGCACAGACAAATTTACAAGGAATTAGGAACTCTCATTGGGGTATGAATAAAGAGAAAAGAAAACCCATGGAATGTGCCAGCACTGACTACTTCATTTTCCTGGTTGGCATATGCCAACTGAATAAACAAGAGATGTGTCTTCCAGTGACCACAAAAGGGCAAAAGTCAAGGCCCAAGGTATAAGCTGGTGGAACAAGAAAGTAATTGATTAGTTTGATTGGTAAATGGACAATCGTACAAGTCTACTTCTCACAAAAGAAAATGTTAAGAAGTTTGTCCCATGGATCTGGGAAAATCTTCTTCAAAAATGTCTTACCATGGACTTGTTCCAAGTTGTTTTCTCTCTCATATTACTTTCACTGTCCTAAAAATCAACACAAAATGTGTCCCACAGTGGCCATAATCTGGGATTTCTACAAAAAACACCGAAAATTTTAGAGGAAACTCTAAAGTACTCGATATAGTTACCTGTGTACATATCTGGAAATATATGTATTTAACCATTTTAAAATTAGATTATATAAAGCAATAATGGCAGTGTAGGTGTGATCAGAACAAAACATTTCAAACCTTTGTGTTTTTAGAGGAGAGAGTTGATGTGATTAACATGTAATTTAAGTCAAATGTGTATATTAAAATTTAAAAGGAATTACTACAATAGTAAGAATGGAGAATATGTCTTCCAAACTAAAAGAGGAAAAAGAATTGGTATACAGAGCCCAGAAAATTCAAAGAAGAAGCGGGGGAAGAGAAAAAGCAGGATAAATAAAAGATGTAAAATGAGACAATATAAATAAAATTCAAATAGATGAATAAAATAAATGTAAATGGACTAAATTTCATATGGACAGACAAGATTATAAAAGGGTTATAAAAGATTATAAAAGGGTTATAAAAGATTTCATCTGTGCTATTTCAAGGAGTAGATACATGTATAACATGAAGGCACAAATAGCTGAATACAAAAGAAAGGAGAATAGATACAATAGACAAGCTCCAACAAAAAGACCCCTGTGGGCTGGACTGGATATTACTATCCAATAAAGGAGCTTTGAGGGCAAAAAGAAAAGAAAGTTGTTGGGATAGAGAATGGTGACTGTTACAGTTTGCCTTGAAAAAGAGCAGTTTAAAACTTGTGAGCAGTTAATTTCAGCCTCAACAGAAAGAAAAATAAGGTATGATATTAAGAAACTGAAAAAAGTGAAAAGTTTATAATGATATTAAGAGACTTTAATACAATGCTCTTTGTAACTGAACTCAGTAATAAATATGCCGTGGAGGATATAGAAGATGTGAAACAAGTTTTGATTTGGAGGCCATATATAGCACCTTCCCCCCTGCAATATGCAACACCTATATTTTTCAAAATGTACACAAATAGAACATATATAAGAATTCATTTGCCAGGCACCACAGTACATGCCTGTAATCCATTTGTTTGGAGACTGAGGCAGGAGGATTGCCAGTTTGAGACCAGCTTGGGAAACTTTTGAGACCTTGTCTAAAAATAAAAAGGGCCAGGGATGGAGCTTATTGGTAGAGTGCTTCCCTAGCACATGGACTTCGGTTCAGTCTCAGGTTCTGCCAAAATAAAGGAATGAATAAGTGAATGAAATCAATGAATAAATATATATGAAGAATTTGCTTTGTGCCTGGCTATAATGTCTCAGAAAAGCCATTGAACAAATTGGCATAACAACAACTGAATTGACTGACCACAGAGGCATGTATAACCTTATGTTGTGTGCAGATGTCTTCACCCTTTACTGTGCAGTCATGGATCACGTGATGATGGGGACTCATTCTGAGAAGTGAGTGCTCAGGTGATTTCACCACTCATCATGGGGCCCTGACTCCAGCATAGGTGAGGTGGCTTCCTACACAGCTCTGTGACCTGTACAGCATTTCACTGTGCTGAGTGGTTTAGGCAGAGGTGACACCGTAGCATCTGAACATAGAAAAGGTACAATGAAAATAAGGTACAAAAGCTAAAAGCAGTGTGCCTTTCTCAGCGGCACATACCATGGGAGACCAGAAGTTGCCCTGAGCCACTGAGCAAATGGGTTGTGGACGTGAAGAATGGCTCACTCAGCAGATTTCATCAACAGTGCGTGCTTAGGTGACACTGAATTTACAAAAAATCTTTTCTTCCTTCAGCAATAAATTAACCTTAGCTTACTGTAACTATTTTACTTTATAAACTTTCTAATTTTTAAAAACTGACCCTTGTGGAATAACACTTGGCTTGAAATGCAAACACTGTACAGCTGTACAAAAATACTTTGTTTAGATTTTTATTCCATAAACCTTTTTGTTAAGTTTTTTCAACTTTTGAAATGTTTTTGTAACAAATGAAGACAAGCGAGCACACACACTACCCTCGGCTCACAGAGTCGGGATGACCAACATCACTACCATCCCTTTACATCTTGTCCCCAGGGAAGGTCTCCAGGGCCAAGGCCGTCGGTGGAGCAGTCAGCTCTGCAGTGCCAGGGCCGCTGGAATCCTCTGGAGGGTGCTGCCCAAAGCTGTCTTACAGCTAATCATTTTAAAAAATAAATAGGAGTATACAATAAAAAAAACCGAGTACAAGTATAGTACAGAAATGCATGCATTAGCCACAGTGATGCCTGATCCTGAGGAAGAAGTATGTAGTGGGCTGTGCTTATACGGCTGCCAGGACATAGGTTTATCTGGGCCAGCATTGCCACAACAGGCAAATGATATTTTGTGCTGTGTCTTCACTATCGATAGCAAGGAGGTCACTAGGAAATGGGAGATTTCTGCTCTGTTAGAGCTGCACAGGAGTGCCCTTGAGTGTGAAGTCCCTTGTTGCCTGAAATGTCATTATGTGGTGCATTACTGTACCATTCAACTGAAAAGGAAGACCAAAAGCAGTGAGCTGTTCATTGTAAGAAGTTAAAGGAAGGAATATCCAAACAAATGAGAAGAAGGGGAAGAAAGTATATGAGTACAGTCCCTGAAATAGCAAACAGATGTAATCAATAGAAGCGTCAATAGAAAAACATTTAATTGATAGTATTTGACAAACAATAGATTTAGTTTTTACTAAACAACAATAAAATATGTAAACTTGGTCAGCAAAAGTGGGTATTATTTGACAAGAAAAGTGGAACCACAGATATGGTAGAGATTTAAAAATAGTCCTTTAAAGAATGATAAATTTGAGTCATTTATACTCAAATGGATCTACCTTCAGGACATACTCCTAAGTGAAATAAATAGCTCACAGATCTGTAAATATCATATCTGTTCTCTGGTATGAGAAACTGAAGATGTTAATAAGTTCTAGAATGTATGGTGGCTATTGCAAAATAGAAAATATGCAAAGGGAAATGTGAAGGAGTAATGAGGGGTAAGGAAAAAATGTGATGGTAATAAAAAGGGAAACAAAGCTTATGTATTTAGGGGGTGGACGGTTGTGGGGTGGGTAGGGGAATGGGAAAAAAGGAGAATTAAATTGTGTCATGTGCTGATGCAGGTTCCCAATGCTGAGTGTGATCATGATGTTTACAATAAGGATGGGAATTAAGAAAAACAAAGAATAGTCTTTGCTAGTATATTAGGAAATCCAGGTAAAACTGACAATTTTCTAGAAAGGTACAATTGAACACCATGACCAAAGAGGACACTGAAAAGTTAAAGGTGTGTATAGTCCTAAACATTTCAGTCAGTTTCAAATGTTTATTTAAATATATTGAGGTAATTTATCACATGAACAGGTTAAGAAACATGGCAATTTCTTTTTTTTTTTTGAGAATTTGTACCAGTATATGACACAACTTAATTTTCATTTTTTCCCTTCCTCGCCCCCATCCCTATATACATTTTGTCCCCAAGGACAAGCATTGTTTCCTTTTTTTTTAACCATCAATTTTTTTCTTTCTTCATTATTTATCCATAAGCCCCATTACCCTTTGAATATTTACTATTTCACAATATCAATCATGCATTCTAGAGCACATTTATAGCTTCAGTTTCTCATATCAGAGAAAATATAGGATATTTGTATATCTATAACCTATTTATTTCACTTATGAGTATGTCCTGAAGGTATGTCCATTTGAGTATAAATGATTCAATCTCATCATTCTTAATGGCAGAGTAATACTCCATTTATAAAAAAAACACAACTTCTTTATCTAGTCTAGAGTTGATGGGCATTTGGATTGTTTCCAAGATTTAGCTATCACAAACTGAGCTGCTATAAACATGGGTGCACATATGTCACTGGCAATTTCAATAGACACAGAAACACATTAAAAAAGTTCAAACCTCTTCTTTCTCTTTCTCCCCCTCTTCTTGTTCATCTGTGTTTCTATTTTTATTTCTCTAGGTCTGCCAAACAGGGTCACAGGAATATTTATCCAAACCTGAAAATAAATATGCTTATTAATTAAACATAAAAAGCATTTCTTTTAAATCAGGAATAAGTGATCATTATTCTTTCTAACTAGCATTTTTACCTGGGATCATGATCAACGTAGTCAAGAAAAACTGAAAATATAAACACCTCAACATAAATAACATATTTACAGATATGATCTGCTAAACAAAAGAGAATATGCAACAGATGATGAGAACTGATAAGAACATGCTTCCAGAGAGAAGGCACAGTAAGCAGTACACACCGACACTCTGCAAATAGAAGACTGAGAGCCATCGAGAAAGCAGGGCCCGTGCCAGGGTGACCGTGTTCCTCAGTGGGCAGATACTGTCCTTCAGCCCTCCGAGTGAGGTCCTGGGGGCCACCCCGGCTGTCCTCACCACCGCTGCTTCCTTACTCATGTTGGTCAGTATTGTTCTGACTAGAGGAAAAGGAAAGGGAAGAGGAATATCTAAATCCAATTTCTGAAATGTCTTTAGCACTTTCTAGGGATCTGTGACTTTCTCAGAACACTCTTGAGGAGGGAAGAGTATAATCCTAAGGTAATAATTTTGTGGTTTAAAAATTCAGGGCTCGGAGCCACTGAATGTTCCATTCCTGGAAGCAGGAGACGCTTCCCAGCTCTGTGCCGTGCAGAAGCCAGCAGTCACATGCTGGCGGTCAAGCATCCAGCGGAGGAGCGAAGTTGCATTCTGAGTGTGAAATACCCATCCAGTTTTGAGGGCAATATATTGAGTATTGCTTTCATATGATAATAACGTTTTCACATATTGGGTTGATTAAAATTATTACGGTTATTTAAAAAAGTTTTTGTATGAATAAAAACTCCATACTTGCCATCCATTCCTCCCCACATTTAAATGTTTGGAAGTCTTATTTTATATCCTTCTATATTGCCTGTCTCTTAACACATTAATGTAGTTTCTATTTTTGGTTGCTTTTGAATCTTCATACTGAAGACACGAATGGTTTATGCACCGTGTTCACAGTGTTAGAACAGTCTGAATTTGTACAGTTACTGTCACCAGTGAGTTTGATAGATTCTCATGTTTTCTTTTTACTCATTAATGCCTTATTTGGGGTTGAAGAAGTCCTTTTAGCTAAAATTAGTACAATTTCTTTTGGAAAACATTGAAAATGTGACTGGCAGGCAGCGTGAAGCTATGGGTGAGGGTTGGCTCTGCAGACACTTTGTTTCTCCCGGATGGCACCATCCAGGTCTGCTGGTGTCTGAATCGTGGGACTCGAAGTTAGGCCCTTGCTTCCTCCTGTCTCCCTTTCCTCCTCTCAGCAGGGCTTGTCGTCTCCTCTGCTGCAGATGGTTGAGAGCGAGTAAGAAGCCCCATTCCCCCAAAGGATGACTCCGTGCATGGTGGAGCTTTATAAAACCGACCCTGGATGCTTCTGCTTCTTATTTGCCAGTGCATTTTTGTTCCACAGCATGGCATGAACCCAGAAATTGAGGGGGGAAAACAGCTTGGAAAAAATTGACCGCACTGCTGTACTGCTGGCATTTGGCTTATTTATTGGAGCCAGAAATCAGAACAAACCTTCAGGCAAAGTTTTGCAGTTTGTCCTCCTATGGGCTTCTACTCTTCAAAGACACTGACCTCTGTATGCTCTGCGCCCCCATTCACAGTCATACCACGATGGTACACAGCCCTAAAACCTGGGGCCTGCACCCTAAAACCAGGCATAGTGATCTTAGCATCAAGAAAAATTGCAATAGTTTTTGTGAACTGGAACATTTTTTTGGTCAAATCATTAAGTACTTGTCTTACGATTGGTTTTAAGTATATAATAAAGTGGAATATAATGACTAGTATTTAGCAAGTACACTTAATTTAGAACATTAGAAACATTGAGAATCTAAGTTTTTAATTGTTTTTGTTTAAAAAAGTCTTCTTCAGCTACAGTAGTTTGCATTGTGCTCACAGTTGGGAACACCTATTCTTTTTGATGCTTTGACAGTTGTGATACACTTTTGTTCATTTATCTTTTGTGCTTTGAGGTATTCTTGTGGCTTCTTTTAGGACTTCCTTCTTTTTCTTCTTGCGTGCTTTCTTCATTTGTGTTGATGAATTCCCTTCCACAGCTCCTGCGGCTGCAGATCCAGGGCTCCAAGAACTGGAGTCTTGTTCACATTCGCACCATTGGCTGATTCTTCCACCTAAATTCTGGTCACATCTCACTTCTGATGATTTTCCTGTCTTTGCTTCACTTTTCCTCTTGTTGACCACTTTCTTATTCTTCTAACTGTACACCTCTTACAGTGTCACTTGAACTTCATAGCTGAACACAGAAGGAGACACGGCTTCACCACCAGCCATGTTGGTGAATAACTGATGCAGTGGCCTGGTGGGGCCATGCTGCTGGTCTCCGATCCCAGTGCACATGTTGTTTGTATGATTTGCAGACATGAGCAATAACAGCAGAGTTTGTACCTTTAGCAACTGGTGTGTTTGAGGGGCACTATTATTATTTAACTATGTTATAGGAAGTAAAATTAGTGTCTATCAGAACTTACCAAAGCAACGACTGCTTATACTTCGTGTGTTTGGAAGATTGTTCATGGCAGAAAGACACATCTGCCCCTCGAGACTTTGTTTCTAGTCTTTGGTATCATCTGAAGGATATTTTTCCTCATCACATTCCTCAGATGGTACCTTGTGGACATTCCAAGTGTGCAAGGGAGATGCTCAGGGCTCAGTGGTCATTAAGTCACTTGACAGCCATGTTCCCAGTCTCTGATCTGGTCTGGGCTTAGTGCTGCACTCTGGCAAGTTACTGGCAACTGAAAGTGCCTGGAATTGCTCTCAGTTTGGTTTTTGGCAGCTAACTTTCCAGCATATTTTCCACACTACTGCTTATACCGTTTGCGCAAGGTTTCACATCGCCTTCTTACTTGTCTGAGTCTGACTTGGTTGCTGGGTTGCTCCATCTATCAAAGCATGAGGTCCCCCGAGTGGGACACAGTCCCCAGCTTGATGTGCCAGTTGGAGCAGTGAATTCCTAAATAGAGCAATCAGCTAATGGACAGCACCTAAGCTGGCCTTGTTTCTGGTTAATTATTCGAAGTATATCCCCTCACAGCCAGTCCCACTTCTCAGCATCTTCTGTCTTCAGGACTCTGAATTGACCTGGGAATTGTGACTACCATGCTCTGTGGAGTGTGTTTTCATTGACCTAGACTCACATGTCTGCTTGGAGGGTTAAATTTCACTGAAAAACTAATCAGGATAGAGGTGTGGCCAGAAGAAGAGAAGTTCAATGTCTTAGAGCTTTAAAATTAAAAAAAAAAATCCTTTTGAGAGTCTTTGCCGTTACGTATATTACATAATTTTGGCAAAGAGTGTATTTGCTTAAGAAATCTAAAACACACTTATGAGAGCACTCTCTGGCTCCTGGTATGAATGGAACCAAACTTCTATGGAGCCATGAGCCCTCAGAAAGTGTCCTACATGGGCCTCATAATAGCCATGTTGGTTAGGAACCATTAACCAGGATTAGACTGTTGAGGAAACTCGGGCCTAGATGGAAAGTTAAGATGCTGAGGAGCTTACCTTTGGCATGTGCAGTTAGACTAGAATTTTAGGGTTTTTTTTTTTTTTTTTGGAGACAGGGCCTCACTTTGTAGTTCAGGCTGGCCCTGAGCTCACTATGGAGCCCAGGCAAGCCTGGAACTCAGCAATCCTGCTGCCTCTGCCTCCCAAGTTCTGGGATTACAGGTGTGAGCCACCACGCCTGGCACTGTGGTATGTGGTATTGATTGCTGGTGGGCGTAAGTCACCATGCCCAGCATTGTATGTGGTTACTGGGATCGAACTCAGGGCCTTGTGCTTGCGAGGCAGGTGCTGGAACCACTGAGCTAAATCTCCGGCCCTAGAGTTTTAGTTTTAGTTTGTCCAGTCCC
Organism: Thryonomys swinderianus; assembly: GCA_004025085.1. NCBI lineage: Eukaryota > Metazoa > Chordata > Mammalia > Rodentia > Thryonomyidae > Thryonomys > Thryonomys swinderianus. The sequence goes on from PVIC010002834.1 coordinate 27,916, forward strand.
CAGATCTTTACGTGTTCTCTTGTAGAACTATGTGATTATAAATGGGTGGTATGCTGGCTACCGCCCTCCATGGGGAGAACCCATTTGTTACCCCAGCCTTATGATATGCTGCTGCCTGTGAAATTGTTGAAAGTTCTCTGACTAGAAAGTCCATATCATTCCCTGAATGAAAGGCAGAGTGAGCAGAGAGGTGGTGGGAGGACAGGTATAGGGAGTCATTGGCACAGCTGTTGGTAGGCAGCAGTAAGATCATTAGAGTCACTCCTTGCCATACTGAGATGCCCCTCCCTCCTTCTGGCATCTTCCTGTGCCCACTATTTCTATCTTAGGGGTGCTTAGAGATAAGTAAGTGTTTCCTATAGACCAGGTTCTGCACAAGAAAGAACAAAAAGGAACTTATCTGTTTAGCTAGTATCTTGTTTGGGTTTCCCTAAATCAGATATTCAGACAAGGACTTGAGTATAGGGAAGCGACCCAGGAAGCAAATAGAGGGAGTGCGGTAAGTGGCGTGAAGTGGGGAAGGGCTTGACCGAATCCAGGCAGTCAATGTTAATCATTCCCATCATGTGTTGGAGCTAGAAGTGCACTCCTGAACGGGGCACTGTGGCGCTTGGCTGTGCTGGGTTCCAGAGGGCCGGCACTGGAACAAGTGAAGAATCGCTCCATGCCAGGCCCTCGGAGCTGAGCCAAATCTACCAGGTCCAGTCCCCTGTGGGCTCGGCTTGCTCCCTTCCTTTCCCTACTGCAGGTGAAAATTTCTATGTTTCTCAACTTCACAGACGCCAGAGATGGCCATCGGGAGAAGCTGAAAGATGCAGGCCTGGAGTAGGGAAGCTGGGGACAGGACACCAATCTGAGGTTGCCCACTGGGCCCAGCAGCTGTCCTCTGTACTTGGTGTTTTTGAGTGAATTTCCCAGATGGCAGGAACCTCAGCAAAGCCCATTTCCCTTGCCTTAGAAGGTTGCCCAGATCCATCTGCCACAGACCCTGTGCATCCCCAGGGCCCCCTCTCCTGGCCTCTGCTATGGTGGGTAAAGGGTTGGGAATGTATGGTGGGGTCGATTCTAGGAAAGACAACATAGAGTGCTGTGGGAAGCTTCTAATGCAGTTTGTTATCTTTTCCAGCCATCTTGGGCCAGTTCTATTCCTCTGGACCCAGTGGGCCATGTCAGCCAGGGCAGCTATTACCCCAGACAGCCATGGGTGGAAGACAAAGGAAGTGTTGGGGCCAAAATAACTGGTTTTGAAATGGAGCCAAACAGCTTTTCCATAGCAGAAGGGCAGATAGGCTGCAGGGTGAACTCGGATGACCTTTGTACTGGAGAGATTCTTTTTTGGGGGAGGGTCCCCAGCAGTTACTTTGCCACCAAAGCTTGGAGCAAGAAGAAAAAGCTGTGGTGGTGACAGGGTAACGATACACTTGTGGTAATGGGCGCTAATTAACCCAGACAGCTGATTTTAATCATTGCTGTCATCTGTTGAAATCAGCTAGCTGACAGAGCGGCTCAGTTTCATCTTTTCCAAGAAGCCGATACTCAGAGCTGTTCTCTTTCCCTTTTTCCTACCTCTCTTCTTTTGCTTAAAACATGCACACACTTGGAAGGGGGATAAATTTTCTAGAAGGCCCTTACTGTTGGTATGTCGTTTTAAATGTGGATTTGTCTCACTGGACAAGGTAAACGTGGCAGATGACAGCACTGGGTATTTATCTAACAACTTCTTCATGGGATTTCCATGATTAAGTTGGGATGGCTCAGTGAAGCCTCCACTATGGGAGGGTCAACCCACATTTTGTGCTGATTTTAAAGGCACCAGCAGAAGTGGTGGCGCTTGATTTCCTAAGCACAACCAGGAGCCCTGGGTGCATTTAGATTTCTACAATTATGCAATGCCACTGTGCCTTGTGGAGTGAAGCAAGGTCATGTGGCAAGATGAGGAGCAGTTCCTGGATGCTTGGGCTTCCCACAGGATTGGGCAATGGCATTGCCTGCCCTGTGCCCACAGGCTGCGGATGGGATAGTGCCATTTATAGCCAGTAGTGAGCATTTACCTTGTGGTCTGTGAGCTTGCCTATTCCTGCTTATGGGGGTAAGTGGAAGAGGGCTCAGGCCTAAAACTTCACATCCCTGGAGACTTGGGGTCCCAGGGTTCAGGGTGTGTTCCTAACATGGCAATCTGAGGCCCAGCATTTGAGTGTAAATGGCCTGCCACTCTTGGCTGCAGGGGTTAGCTATTTCCAGGGCTGTCTCATGTCAGAAGAGGCTTATAGTTGTGCTGGACACTAGGGTCTGATGAGGGCTTATGTGGCACAAGCTGACGAATCTCCTGGCAGAGTCACCTTGGCACAGTCTGCTGCTCCCCTGTGCAGTCAGGACAGAACATCTACATGTCCATGTAGCTTGGCAGTCAGGTCTCTGATTGTTTCATGACTGCTAACTTTAAGTCACCTGTGTCTTTGCAGGAGCCTTCTGAGGTCAGGACATTCCTCCTGTCCTCTTGCTGAGTCTCCTTACTGAGGATTTACAGGAGACCCAAGTCACTCAGACAGGAAAGGGACCAGGAGGAGCAGGTGAAGGGACTAGGTCTCCAGGAGCTTCCAGAAGAGAGAGTGAAATGAGGCAAGCCTGCGAGAGAGGAGCACATTCATTCTAGGGTGAAATACAAGTGAAGCTGGATGCAGAGTGTCACCAAAGAGGAGGTGACTGCAGCTCCCACTGTAGTCCTGTGCGGCTTAGCTGTAAAAAGCTGCTGCTTGCCAAAGGGGCCACTGTACCCCCCACCTGTGACCCATCCAGTGTGTCTAGCTGTGTCTGGATCGGATACTGGTAGAGTGTGGTGGGGAATAAGCTGAAGTGGGGAGCTTCCTGGTTCAACACGGGACTTTCACAACACTGTATGCACTGAACATGTCTATGCCCTTCTCCAGCCAGTACATCACAGTGTGCTCCTGGGGAGTGACTGCCTCCAGGCTGCCTGGTGTCCAGCCACTCCTGGTGCTGCTTGGCCTGGCCGCTTCTCTGCTGTCATCACTTGAGATGCTCCGGGGGCTCTTGCACAGGTCCTGGATTCCTTTCATCCTCAGGCAGCTGAAGTAGGGACAGAGAGGGTGGCCTGATGGGATAGCACTTGCCCACGCTCACTAGGCTGCCTGCTGCCTTGGGCTGAGGTTCCTGAGAAAGGATTTCAGGCAGCAGGTTGGAGGCAGGGCTTTGAGGATAAGAGTGGCGGACCATAGCATCATGGAGTGTGTTATGCCTCAGTGACAAACTCAGCAGCTCTCCTTGTAGTTTAATGACTCCAGAGCCTTGTGGCTTGTACAACAAGTGTGATGACAAGTAATAAAAACTCAGAAGCCAAAGGAAAAAGCGGGGTTTCTTTGTCTTTCTGACTCATGCCTCTAGTTGAGGTAGCCATGAAAATTCTCTGGAGCTGGAAGACAAGATTCAAAGGATTTGTGCGTGGTCTGGAAAGTGCTTGGATTCTACTGGGGAGGAGCAAATTTCGTGGTGGGGGAACTGGGGTCCTGGGGCTTCCCCATACCCTGAGGGCAGCTTGGTGGTCAGAAACCTGAATCTCAGAGCTGGACTCCCTGGGTCAGTGCTGGTTGTGCTGATAATGGGCTCTGTGACCTTGAGAAGTTGCCATGGTACCTCTGTTCGTGAACTTAATTCTTTCCACAGTTCTGATTGCAAACTGAATTGGATGAGAACCAAATAAAATTCAGTGGTTGGATTCAATGTTGCCCTTCTGGGGAAATTTGATTCAGTTCTCATCTAGTTGGGTTTTTGACAGAATCATGGAAAGAATTAAGTTTGTGAATGAAGACACCACTGAACTGGACCTCTTTGTGATATGCTTTGTTTCTTTTAAATGCATATGATAATAATACTACTACTCCTCACACGGAGTTTTGAGAACTAAACCTACTGTATATAAACCACTTAAAAGACTGTCTGCCAAAAAAGTGTTAGCAAGTATAACTAGCTGTTCTTATGCTATATGGAAGGTAGGAGTCTTCCCTTTCCCAGAGGTAGTAACTGCCTTTGACTCACTGAATGGGGATCCTCAGTAGAATAATACACAGGATGGAGGTTTATGACTGTCATTACCCTAAAGTCCCCCCTTCAGGTGTGTCTGCGTCTTGTCTCCATAATTACCCTCTAAAGCAAGAGATGTATATGTGGTCACTCTTCTGGGGGATCCTGGGCAGTAGTGTGACTTGGATGTGATTCATCAATTTAACCATTGTTTCCTGTCTGGGTGGCTGCTGTTGGGAGCTGGCTGTCCATAGGATGGGCAGCTGCTTTCTTTAGGATGATGGCGCCTAGGTTTTCCACCTCCTCCCTGGGCCTATGCCCTCATGGAAAACAGAACAATACCCAACAAAGCTGAGAGTGTTATAGAAGAATGTACTTCCGTGGATGACTGATCGGCTGGATGGGTTTTCACCTTCATCCTCTCCATGTGGCCCACTGTGTGGAGAAGGAGGGAGCTATGGGATGGGCCCAAGAACTCTTGGGTTCAAACACCAATGTAGCCACTGCCTGGCATGTGATGACATCGGGAAAGGAAATATCCTTCTGGGACTTTTATTTAGTTTGGTAAGAGAGACTAAATCTGTGCTGTCCAGTGCCAGAGTCATGAGCCACACTTGGTGGAGAGCCTTTGAGAAACAGCTGCCAGGTCAGATGTGGTGTAGGTGTAAAGTGCATAATATATTTGAAGGCTTAGTCCAAAAAAAAAGTTAAATAGTTCACTACTGATTTTTTACCCACATAATGGAATAGTGTCCCGCAACTAAAGGGAATTATATACCAATGCATACTGTAATATGGTTGAACCTTAAAACCTTTATTCTAAGTTAAGTAAGCCATTCACCAAAAACCACCTGCCATGTGATTCCATTTATATAACATGTCCAGTAGAGAAGAATTTGCATACATAGAAAGCAGGTTAGTGGTGGCCCAGGGGTAGACATGGGGGATGGCAGAAAATGACTGCGGTGGATACAAAGTGGCTTTCTGCCATGATAAAATTATTCAGATATTCAAAAATCTAAGAGATGGTTACACAACTCCATAAATATACAAAAGATCACTTAATTGTATATGTTCAAATGGGAGCATTTTAAGGTATATAAATTATGTATCTTATAAAATATTTTTTATAATTATTGCAAGTTCAAATGATAGTGTTTTTGGCATATCTGGTTAAGTGGACTATATTATTAAAATCAATTTCACCTTTTTTTGCTACTGCTTTTCTAATATGTCTGCTAAAGAACCTGGAATTACTTGCTCAGCTCACATTATATCTCTGTTAGACACTACCCCACACCCTTTCCAAGGACCCTCCTGGCTCTGAACTTAGATTCTTCCACAAAATGATCCTCAGGTTTGGACTTCTGATGACTCATCTGGTATCATGGCTAAAACCCAACTTGAAAAAAGGGGTCATTTTTATTAACACCATTTTTTAAAATAGCTTTTTAAAGAGAAATCCTGGAAGGAGTTACAGAGTCATATAAGGTGAGCCTGAGAATGAGACTGCCATGTCCTCATGAGCCACCCCAACCCATAGATAACTGTAGACAGGGCTGTTTCAACAAATGATGAGGCCGAACACCATCTTTCTTTGTGAACTCTCCCCCTGGACGGTCAACACAGGGTGCTGCTGTGAGTGGCAGGCCAAGGGGAGTAGGTAATCAGTTCGCGGTGTCCAAAGGGCTCCGCACATGCTCTGTAATGGTATAATCTGGATTGTTTCACGAGGATGAAGAATGAAATCAAAGACAAAGGAGATCAACAAGAAGAATGTTTATTAAGAAGAGAGAAATAGCTCACAATAGATGAGACCTGAAGGTGGGTAGCCACAAGGACTCTGTTTAGAATATTTGCACCAAAAGATGGCGAGGGCTTAGACTATCCTGAGTCAAACTAGGACTTTAATTTATAAGAATAAAACAAGCTTCGTTAAACTAGAAATGGGCCTATGAAGAGTTGAGGGACATTGTTAGCAGTATATATCTGCAGGTGTCTCTTGGCTTCTATCCTATCTTATTCAAATAGTGTATTAAAATAACAAAATGAGAAGGAAAAAAAATTTCCCCAGGTAGTCAGGAGCATAGGCACTCATCACCTTGCTTATTTCCTAACTTGTTACATCCCAGGACTTAATGTCCACCTAGTTCTTGGTAACTCTTGACCTTAGGTTTCTGCTTACCGGACTGAAGTCTGGCCATCCTGATTGTATCTCAGGTCTGGTCCCTCCCTGGCAGCCTGCTACCCTGTGCTTAACTTGGCTCTCTATAATATTTGGATTCTTCATGTCCTGTGTAGTCCAACAGTCCAACTGGAGACTAGGGGAGTCTTCTTATGAGTATTCTCTTAAATCTAAAATGTCCCCCAAATTCTATGTCTGTGCAGGGTGATTGGATCATGAGGACTATAGCTGACTGTTAGGAGTTGGGGCTTGGATGGAGCTGGGAATGTGGTCTGGAACAGTGCATCTCACTCCTGGCTCCTCTCTTCGCTCTCTGCTTCCTGGCTGCCACGATGTGAGCAGCTTTCCTCCACCCAAACCCTTCCACCATGCCTTGTCTGTCTTGGAGCCAGCTGAGTATGGACCAGACCCTCAAAAAACACTGAGCCAAGTAAACCTCCCCTTCTTTAAATTGCAGATGTTGGGCATTTGGTTCCAACAGTGAGAAAGTGACTAAGACAGAAGCTCAATATCCAACACAAAGCATGGCCCTCACTGCCCCTGCAGGGAGGGCTGGAGATAATCTTGGGAAGGGTCTGTTTAGTTGAGTAAGAATTACTACTTTGCAAAACTTTATCTGCTGCTCTCACTGGGTGCTGAGAGCAAGTTCAGCAGTCTAGGTTATGTCCCTTTGCAGAGACATTTGGCCCTTGCAAGACCTGGTGAATATTGGTATCTGTAAAGGTTATATATCAGGCATAAATCTCTCACCAAACTCCTGGATATGGTGAGTATTTTCAGTGTGTGAAGAAGTGTCTCCTTTGCTCTTCCTACCTGAGCCTAAGGCTAGAGAGTCTGGGGATGGAGCCAGGAGCTCTGGTTCACCTGTGCTATTGTTAGCACCTGCACATAGGCAGATCTCTGCGGGCACTAATGTTCCTGGACTTTTTCACCCAAACACCTGGCACCAGTGCTCATGGTTTTAGGGTGTTCCATGCAAGCTTCTGGAAGATATCACCTGACTCTTGACCTGCTGTTGCTTCATGTTCCATGAGCTCTTCTCATACGGCTTTTTGGTAAAAGCAGCTTTTAATAGTTTTCCAGGGAGCAAGGCAAAAGCTGACTTGTCCGGGTCCTGCAAGTCTTTTAAAGTGATGATTCAGTACACGGAGGACTAGTGCATACTGGAGACAGTAATGGCAAGATGTGAATGAATGCTTATTTCCCTGTGTCTTTTCCAGTAAGCATGAGCTTTACAGAGGTTTCCAGAGCAGGACAGCAGGGGCTGAGTGTGTGTGAGACGGTCACACTCAGGCTAAGATCAATGTCTTCCAGATCGAGTCTAAGTATGTGGGGACATGGCTGCACTGCACCAGAGCCCTGTCTCATTCTGAAGACAGCTCACTAAAAAGGTGAACCAGTTCAATTAGATTATCTTCATCTTATTATCAGCACAGGGATGGGCCCTGCTTCACCGTCAGAGTTCAGTTAGCTTTACAGTATTCACAACATCCTGAGGTGGAGATCACCGCTCAGATCATGCACCTCTGTGCTGAGTTATGTACGGTTGTCCCAGGACAGGATATGTTGCTGACATGGCTTTGGTACTGAGGGGTTCTCCAAACTCCACTGATAAGAAGCTGTGGTTCGAGAGAGAAGCTGAAGTTTGAAGGCAGCTTCAAGGACAGTTCAGGGCTGGGACATGTGGCTTCTTCCTCCTCCATGTGGGTCTCAGAAAGGGTGGGTGCTCTGCCTGCTGATCCTGCTGGTAAGTCTCTTTTTCAGTGCTGGGTGTTTGCAGTGTGTGTGGCCATGGTGTCAGACCTGGCTCACTCAGGGGCTCTTAGGACACAGTAGACACAGAAGAGCCCCGGGGAGCAGCTGTGCCACCCAAGGTTGGGGACACACGGTGACCATGTGTGACCACATCTAGAGAAGACCAGGATATACCTGTAGCTTGGCCAAGACCTTGGCTGTTGTGCAGATCTTCCTTAATGTTCCTTCAGACAATACAGGGAGGTGTTTTTAATATGAGGTGATCAAAACGTACCATGAATGTTTAAATACAAAAATGTATCACATTACCATTAACCTCTCTCACGATCCTCCCCATCACTTCCAGTATGCTAATACCACTGTTTTTGCCACTTCCTGAAGCAGCTCTGAACCTCCTTCTTTCTGTCTTTTGTTGTGTTCTCCCAGCCGCTTCGATGTCATGAGTTGATTCCAAACATTGACCTTTTGTGCTTATTTTTACTTTGGGGAAGAGCTGTAAATCATAGGTTCTCAGCTAGAGTCAGTGAATAAAATGGATGAGGGCAGGACCATGTTTTTATGAGCTCCTTTTCTGTTGGATGGCAGGCAGCAGAAACATTCATTACAGTTTTGATCCCACCTTGTAAGACAGTCACGAAAGAAGAGTTTCAGGACTGCTGCAGAAAGTAGCATGAACAATGGGATAAGTGTGTTCAAAGCAGAGTATTTGGAGGGAGATTTATGGTAATATTTCTTTTTCTGTAATAAATTTTTAAAACCTAAACACCACTGTATGCTTGATCACACATCATATTTACTACTAAGTCTCTGTGGTATTACTTCCCCCAGCATTTTATATGAAAATGTTCAATTCACAAAAACATTGAAAGAGTTGTACATGGAACTCCCTGACACTCACCACCTCAGTTCTACCATTAATAATTTATTGTATTTATAGCTTTCTTCTCACCATGATAAATGTTCTTTTGATGTCCCTATCATATTTTGAAGATACCTACCATGCCTTAGCAGGTCATGTTAGTGAGGCTGAACATAGAGACTTTTGGAATGGGATTCAGAAGGGGGAGCCAGGCTGGCTCTGCTGCTCCAAAGCCCATGAACTTGAGAGGCACACCTTGGCTGTTCCAGGACAGTCATTGGGTTGGTGTTGGACTCAGTGCCCTTTGCAGTTTCCTCCAAAGCAGGGACCTGGCATATATAGCTTGTAACCTTGGCAAGCTGCTGGTTTAGGTTCTCAGCTATCTTTTTTTTTTTTTTAATTTTGGAAATAGGGATAATGGCACTGAACTCATGAAGCAATTGTCATATTAAGTGAAGTATTAAAATTCAATGAAGGGCTGGGCGTGGTGGCTCATGCCTGTAATCCCAGCACTCAGGAGGCAGAGGCGGGAGGATTGCTGAGTTCGAGGCTTGCCTGGGCTACATAGTGAGCTCGGGGCCAGCCTGAACTACAAAGCAAGACCCTGTCTCAAAAAACAATTCAATGAAGGTCCTCAAACCATGCCTGGTGTGAGATAAGCAGACCCAGGATGGATGGCAAATAGTGAGAACATAGATCTTTCACAGTGCCCAGCATATCCTCTCCCCAAGGGCAGAGGTCGCTGAAGTTATAGTTGCCTTGTAGCTGGAAATAACGCTAGGAGCAAGAGCAAGAATTATTGCAAAGTTAAATAAATGGAACATACAGAACCTGGAAATTTAGAAAGTATTCTCAGTTCATAACCTATGCATTCTTTGCATGAATCTATGAAAAGAGCCATTCCGTATGTCTCTGGGGAAGAGGATTTTGTGGTTTATTGCTTCACATGAAGTATGAAGCTAAAAGACCACTGTTCCCCTCTGTGGCCCTTCAGAGAAGGCCTCTGGGAATCCCTGCTGAAGCCTCATTTGCAGTGTAGGATGTGGCTACCAGAGCTCTGGCCCCAAGTCAGGAAACCCCTCTAACGAGAATGGACATGGTGCTGTGACTCAGTGTCATTGGAGGAGACAGGCTGTCATCCGAGAGGATAGATCAACTCGGGACATGGATTAAATGTGTTTCTAATTGGAAAGTGACTCCTGGGAGCAGGACAGAGCAAGGAGAGCCTTTCTTCACTCCTTCCAAGGTCCCCAGCCCTTTAGGTGGCTCGGTGCATGCTTCTAGCTGCTTGTGTGTCAAGCGATATCATTCACAGTTCTGTCCTATTCCCCAGTGAACATCCTTGTGGCCAGCAATCCCCTCTGTGAGGCAGATAGTTATTTTGGAGCTTCTGCATCGTTCTGGCCCATTCTCCGCTGTGGCGTACAGCTGGCTTGGGTCTGCCTGAATGGGGCGGATATTGTTCATGTAGTAGTGGGACTATGTAGGTCAGAAAGTGGGAGGGCAAAACGTGAGCCAAAGAATGTTTGTCATGGCAGTGCTTATGTCTACTTGACACAAAGCCTTGATGCGACACACTACTCATGACACTTCCTGCTGTCAGAAGCACAAAACAATTCAAAATGTCTAATTTATTGGGAGATTCACCCACAGATATATTTCTGTAAGTAATATGCACATGCACATGCACAGCAAGACTGTGTGATCAGTGGACCAGTGGTCACATTAGGAAGCCAGTTTCAGTTTCTCCTCTGTGTCCCTTCATATGTTAGCCCATCCTATAGGCATCTTTTCTCATGGTGCAAAAATGGCTGTGGTGGTTCCAGGCATTGCCCCTTCCACGCGAGAAAGGAACAGCATAGGACATTAGCAGTTCTCTCTGAAGAGCAAAACATCTTTCTAGAAGCTACTTGTGGACCTCCCTTTTCATCTCACTGACGGGAGTGGGGTTACTTTCCATTCTTGATCCAGTCCGATAAGCCAGGATGATACATTTACGGATTCTTCCAATGTGTTGAAAAAATGGCAGACCAGCCCTGGTGCTGAGCCGGGATCATACTGCGCTTTCTCAGAATTTCCTGTTGCTACAGCAAGACTCAATGGGAGGGACCTTGAGGACAGTGTCCATGATCTCTATCATGGGGAGATTTTCTAGCCTTCGCCTGATGTCTGTGACCCACCTGCCCTCTTACCGTCACCTGTCTTTCTCCCTGTCCTTTCATCACATTGAGAGGAAGTGGAAGAGGCCCTGCCCTGTCTGAGGACTCACTTCTGTGAGTGGCAGCAGCTATGATTGGCGGGCTGGCTCCCATAATCCAGAGAGAGACACTGCTTCCTGGATGCAATGGGAGAAGTGATCTGCCCAGGCTTAGGTGACACAGAGCGGCAGGGAGAGGCTGCCTGCGCTGGCCTGGCCCCGTTTGCTCCATGGTGCCCTCGATCCCTGTGTTTCCATCCCTCTGGGTGGACCTCAGACTGGGGCCAAAAACAAGAGAGCATCAGTCTTACCTTTCCGTTCGCCTCATTCTTCTCCAGTTGCTGGTTTCACTTTCCACCCTGGAGTGGTACAAGCAGTGGGCCAGTGAGCAGGAGAACGGGACAGGAGGGAATGGGTCTGTGCTGAATGAAAATGGTGCTGTCTGCACCACCCAGCCCTGTCCTCCTCACTGTGGAACGGCAAGAGGATATTTTAGTTCTGGAGTAAAGTTCCATGGTGGGAGGAAGGCACATGAGAGAGGAAACTGGCACCTGCATCTGCTCAGAACCATCACATTTCCTGCTTCCTTAAAAGACTTGTTTCCAGGAAGAGGCCATGGTGACCTTCAGTAGCTGACATCTTTTGGCGTCCCTCAAGATGTCCCCTCTGCCTTTCTTGGCTTAAGCCACATCAGGGACTTCCTTCTGAGCTCAGACTCCTGTTGTGATGCCAGTGTCACTGCAGGTGTGTGTAATGCATCCCTGACACTGGCTTGACCCACTCCACTGCAGGCCGGAAGTTGGGGAATCTTTGCTCCCCAGTAGCTCCTACTTGGTGGGGGACAGGAGCTAACCAAGATGCATCTTGGGCTCCCTGTGGGGTGGCATCCTGATCATCAGCAGCGACCCGTGAGACACACAGTTCTGTGTTCCTTTCACTCCTCCTTCCCTCAAAATAAACAACTCGTGCCCATTTTTTTTTCTCAGACTCTGCTTTTGGGGAAACAAAACCAGGATACCCAATAATGTCGCAAGCACTGTAGAAAGCATCACTGGACTGCCATCTGAGGCTTTCCGCAACCCTGTGGGGCCTGTGCATGGACTATGTTGCCCCATTGTCTGTGGCCTGGCTTCTACCCTGCAACCTGCACTTGAACATCTTGTATACAACAGCTTCTTCAATTTCCAGTTTCCCAGTACTCTTGTAGTTAAGTTGCTTTGATTTAGAAATCAAATCATGGCAGGATGAGGGACATTCGTACCAAGAAAAGAAAGGGCTCTGTTTGATAGCATAGTTTTGTGGACATGGGATAAAGGTGGAGAGGTCTCCATTTTGGAGTTTAGTGGATTTTATATGTCTGTGATGAAACAATAAAGCATTTTTCTGATGTGTTGCTTGTCTTTGACTCTAAGCCTCAGGGTCTCCTACTTCCAGGTTTAAGTCTGGAACTGAGTGGGTGCATCTTTCTCCTGGGTGCTCTGCCATAGATCCCCTTGCTCAGGAAGTGGCACTTCTCAAGACAGAATCATGGCCTTTGATTGGCATGTCAGTCAGCTTTCTCTGACTGTGACAAAATATCTGAGATAACTTACAAAAAGGAAAGGCTTTCTTGGGCTCTATGTTGCAAGGCAGTGGAGACTGAAGAGTGGAGAGACATGGAGGAGCAAAGCTGCTCATGTCATAGTGGCAGGAAGTGACAGGGAGTAAGGGGGGGGAAGGGATAGAGATCCACTATCCCCTTTTGGGGGTGGTGACCTAAAAAGCCTTATTAGGCTTCACTTCCTAAGGTCTCATCTCTACCACATCCCAGGGGCACCAGGCTAGGGACTAAGCTTTTATAGAATGAGCCTTTGGGAGACAGTCAAGGTCAACACTATCAGCCAAGGCTCCAACTATGCCTGGGTGGGTGGAACTTCCTCCCGCAACAGGTAGACAGGGTGGTGGAGGGTTGCTCCCCACAGAAGACTCGAGGTTGGTTCAGATTAAGGAAAACAATGCTGATGACTGGATAGTGTAGGCATCAGACTTCCAGTGTAGTTAGCATTTTGATTTCCCAAGAAAGACTTCCTCCTCTGCAAATACTAGTGACCCACAGGGAAAAAAATGATGCAGGAAGCATATAGTTTCATGGAGAAATGATAAATAGATAGGGATAATGTAGGGCAATCATTGCTTGGAGACCACTTTCCTGCTGTTTGGAGGAGGTACACCATTCTTTCTCCCTGTTCTCCTTTGTCTCCTCTTCCTCCTTCCCTCCACCCCTGGGAAGTCCTGACACTTGACCCTCTGAAGAAACCTGTTCATCTAGGACTGAGCAGATAAACCACTTTCCACTCCTCTCTCCCATCTTAACCCCTGTTGGTATTTTCACTTGTTGGCATGAGTTAAGAAAAGCCCAGAGTGAGGGGAATTTCAGCTCTTGCCCTCTTCCATGATGATGGAGACACGGCAGCCTGAGAGGAAACAGCAATTTTGTACTTGTACTCAGGAATAAATTGGGCTGTTTATCCAAGCACAAATGATGGAAATGGCAATGATTTTTAAGAAGCTGGGTAATGCAGTGTGGTCAAATTCTTCTCAATTTGAAGCAGAAATAGAACTTTTAAAGAGAATTGAAGGTTCCCAAATTCAGTAGTTTACATAGGTTTGACAGATCAGATGTGTGAAAAATAAAGACCCAAGAGCCCTGACCAGAGAGCCCAGGGCATGGCAGATGGTGTGACTGGGGGCGGGGGGAAGGGACACCTGATGCCATGGTCTCCGGACTGTCCTGAGGAATGTGTATGTACTTAGAAATTATTTATCATTAATTGTGTAGCATATTGTGTATGCATAGGTATAGTGATATACTATATTTAAGACTTGTACCTTATTTTGTGTTTATTAAATATATATATATTTAATATATATATATTTAAAAGTAGGACTCTGATTTAGGCTCCATAAAACCTCAGTCCACCCCAGATTTTTATACACGATGAAATATAAATTAAAAAGAAAAACCAATGTCATTTCATCATCATCATCTGTTTTCACACAGTAAAATATTTTTATTTTATCAAAGTATTATAAATATTATTGTTTATGAGACTTTTTCTTTAAGGCATGATTGAATGTATGTCATTGTTTTTGAAAATGTTACCATGATACTTTAAAAAATATATGTTTGAAGACTTAAGATTCTATTAAATATTGAAATTTAATGGCTTTCCTGCCTGAAATAAATAATTCACCAAGATATACAAACCCAAAGGTTTTAAAAGCATCGTAAGTGTATCTATTAAATCGAGATATTGTCAGTTATACAAACACCACATCTTTTTAAGTTTCTGCTAATCTTGCAATTTTTCAGATGTTGCATTTACCTATTTTTATAAAATGTGCTCAAAATTCATTTAGACTGCTTATCTTACAATGTTTTTAATCATATTACATAATTCAACTTCCAAGTTTTAATGGAATATAGAAATTTTTTTAGAGTCTCTGGATTTTTATCATTGCAAGGGGGACAACAACATTTTTTGATATTGTTTTCAGATTGCTCTTTCTGTAGAACAAATTTCCCTAGTAAATCAGTTACTTTTATCAGTTGTTAAAATGTCATCTTAAAGGACATGTGTATGAGGGGTGGCTGGAGGAGGGGGCGTGGCCCATGTACATGTTCCCTGAAAATATCTGCTAGGCACAGACCCAGCTGATTGCCACGTGTCTTTCCAGAAAGGTTAGCATATTTATAATAGTCGTCTTTTTATAAGACAAAAATGCATAATTCATCTTTAAGGTTTAAGGTCAACAATTTATAAAATTCTTTGCTAAGTCATAATTAATCAATGCTCATAGATATGAAAAAATTTTCAAGGTAACTCCTCATCTCACTTCAAAATATTGTAAAGAATTTGCTGTTTCAACAAATATTGGTGAATCTATTCAAGCGAACATGTGTAAAGTGCTCCATGCTGCGATGTACCACATAGGCCAGGGAGCTGGGAGGCACCTTCTTCAGGCCTCCTCCCTCTCCATAAAAGACTCAGGAGTTGTAGAAAGCAGACCTGCAGTTTCCTTTCTGAAATCCAGCCCAGTTGAGGCACAAGTTTGCATATAGTGACTTTGAACCTTCTGTGCATTTGTACTCAGAGTGATGCTTGGATCGGTAGCACTGGTGGCCATTAGGTACTTGTTAGAGATCTAGTCTCAGAGCCCACCCAGAGGGAGTACTTACACAGAATCTACATTTCCATGAAGTCCCTAGGTTATATTATATGAATGCACAAATGGTAGGTTATAGAAAGGCTTTCAGTAGAGTATAGCAGAATACCATGGACCTGGTGGATTAAGCAACAGGGTTCTGGAGGCTGGAAGTCTGGGATCAGGCTGCCAGCCTGACCAGGTTCTGGTGTGGGCCATCTTCTGGGTTGTAGAGTGCTGTCTTCTTAGAGTGGTAGAAAAGATCTAGAGGCTTCTCTAGTGTCTCTTTCTAAAGGCAGTTGTCCTGTTCAGTGATTATACATCAGTCTCATTACCTAGTCACTTCCACCATTCCATTTTCCCGGCTAGGATTTCAACAGATAAATTCTGAATGGACACAATCTACTGTGAGAAGAGGCCCAATACTGGATGTTGTATGGGGGAAGGGTTGGAGAAGAGCAGTGCTTTGGGGGTTTCGAGTCTCTGTATCTTTCCCTCTCTGTCTTTCTGAAAGCTCTAGGGGCTGGAGGGAAAAGCAGTGCCTGGTCTGTGCTGCTTCCTGTTCCTTCCTCCTGGGTGGATTTGGAGAGCTCGCTGTGGTAGAGTAGTCTTTCCAGGAGGACCATGTGGCTGATGTACGGAACCCAGACCCCACACCCCCTCTTCACCCACAGAGGGTGGGAATCACCGGAGCACCCTCCTGAGACTTGTAGGCGGGATCAGGAAGGGGTCATCTGGAGAGTGGTGCTGCTCACTGGAGCCTGCAGAACGCGGTCGCTGGCTGCAGGCTTATGCAAACCTGACCTCCAACCCCAGGGTGAAGGCCTGGGGTGCACAGAGTGGAGGCAGCTGTGTAAACTGCAGGCTGGGTATTTTTAGCCTTGATGCAGAGCACAGAGCCAGCCCAGAGAGCCAGAGGCAGTGGCTGCCACCAAGGGCTCTGTTTATTGTCCCCTTAGCTGAGTTTTCTGGGCCTCCTTTCTTGGGTGATGCCTTGGGCATTCTGTGGCTCAGTTTTCACATCTGCAGGTAGGGAGCTGTGGCCAAAGGTCTGCACATACCTGGGCCTGGTGGCCTTCTCCGTCCTAACCTTTGGTGCTGGGGAGGACAGCCGCTCCCTCTCAGAGGAGCTGTGGGTCCCGGAGGCCACGTTCCGGCTTCTAGAGCTCTGGGACAAGGTAGGAAGCTCAGCCCTGGGGGAGGCAGCAGTCAGCTGTGGGCTGCAGAAACATGGGCACTGCACCCTGGGGGAGGAGGTAGGGAGATCAGTGAGGGGCATGGCTGGTGATGGCACCAGGCCTTGTTAGGGGCTCAGTCTGTGCAGCTGTCCCAAAGGAATCGATCCCTCGGCAGAGGCCAGGCAGTCTTGCTTTACTGCTGGGCCTGGGTGGGTCAGCAGCCTGTGAGACAAAGTTACACAGGCAATGGGGGCTTGGTTTGGGGGTGAAGACGGTGAGCAGGGGCTGTTTTTTGGGGGCACTCATATCTGAAATCCTTGTGCTCTCTATGCTCTAATCATGGGAAGAGGGAGAGAGAGAGAGAGAAGAGAGAGGGAGAGAAGGACAGGGTGAACACACAGCTCTGTAATGGAAACTTGGCACCCAGCCTCCTTCTCCTCTTGCTTCATGCATGCAGCTTGAGTCTGGCTTGAGCGCTGGGTTTTCTCCCCTCCCAGCGGTGTCCCATACCATCTCCATGGCCCACTCCTGTCTCCCCTTCTTGGAGCCACAGTCACACAGACTATCCCCTTTCCCGACCCCCTCCAGCCCCTACCCCTCCCTCTGGCTAATTAGGGCAACATGCAACTTCCAGGGCCTGGCAGCGGAGGAGCCAAGAATGCGGTGGACAAGAGCCAAGTGTTTTTGTTGACATTGCTCAAGTGCAGCTCTTCTGAGCAGTCTCCTTGCTGTAGCAGAGGTCTGGCGGGGGAGGGGGGATGCTGTCAGTATGGGGACAGCAAAATGGTCACCTCTCCAGGTCCTGTTACTCCTCCTCACCCTCCTATTCCCTGGTGCCTGCCCTCTGTTCCTCAGCCCTAAGTGCAGGGCTACAGCTCTTCATGCCATGCTGGTGGGGCTCGGAAACGTACCCTGAGCAGAGTGCCATGCACGGAGTTTGGGCCATTCTTTTTTTGGGGGGTGTTCTTCAAGAGGTGATGTTGTTGCTGTTCCCAACAGTTTCTAGGGACAGACCCATTGAAACAGCCTTTGCTTCTAACCTGTAAGGTACAAGTTGCTCTATGGCTCTACCAACTACTTAACACAGCTAAGATGCATTTTATCCCTTCCAGACATCTTCCAAACATTTTACCTTTGAACTCAATAGGATAGGTTCAAATCCCTATTCTTCCATTTGCTGCCTGTGTGAACTTGGGCAGGTTATTTAAACTCTGTGACCTTCACTTGTGAAATGGAGCTAATATGTCCACATAGAATGATTGGGAAGATGAATTGTATTGAAGAATGGAGAGTTCTTTGCACATAATAGACACTGACTAAGTGGAAGCTATGACGTCCATGAAAGGTAGTTGGGATGCCTATGGGTTGGCTCAGCTCTTAGGGAAATCACTTCACTCTGACTTATCTGTCCCAAAGGTGAGTTGGTCCCAGAACCAACTGTCTCTTTCTATCTCACTGGGGACTGTATGAAGAGAGACATATTATGGTCAAATTTGTCCTCCCAGGGAAGGAGATAAAGTAGAACAATATTTTTGTCATTCTTCTTTCCCCAAACTCTTGTCTCCTTATTTTTATATGAATGGTCAGTGGTCCAGTATATTTTTGTTGAGATAAAAGTCTGTAGGTTTTGGAATTCAGAGGTGCTGTTTTAATAATCCCTAGTTCCTGAAGATATTGAATCTTATGTAAAAAACATCCTCTAATTTTCTGCTACAATAACTGGCTTTACTTTTACATCTCTTAATTGGTATCAGCTTTTCTCTTCGAATTACAGAATCATGGAAACTTGGCATAAGAAGGAACTTTGCAAGTCACTGGAAGGGATATTCTTGGTTCTTTGCAGACCTTTGGGATCTTCTAGAACTTTAGGATTGCAAGTCCACAGATTGCTTTTCTCTGGCCCAGATTATGAGAGCAGCAGAATGCTCAGTCTGCCAGCCAGTCTCCCTCTCTCTGTAGATAGCACATGGGCTGTCAGATGTCATGATGTCCTGCCTATATCCCTTGTTCTGACTTGTTCAGTCAAGACTGGCACCATCCAACTTCTAGACCCTGCATCTCCTTGTCTAAGACCTCTGTAGTGCAGCAGAGCTCATTTGCATACCCAAGGGGTTGGGGTAGAAATACTAGAGAACTAATGTTCTCCAGGCATGGCTTTCAACTCAGGAGTAGGTGAACAAATGTCTCAGCTCCTTCCTCCCTGGGGTGTTGGACTTGAATGTCTATGCTTGCTCCTAGAGCTTTCTTTATACAGGGGTCAAGGACTCATTACTCATTTTGGCAGCTGGCTTGAGATACTTATTCTTTGCCCACTTCCCTGTTCCCATTCATGTTAGGATCAGTTTAGGATCACCTCCCATATATACCAGCAGTGCCTACATCTTCCTTGCAGGGACTGCTTCCTTGGGGGAATCCCCAAATGCCAGAAGAATTGCTTTTCCCCACACTTGGAGATAACTTGTGCTAATGTGGAGTTCTGTTCCCATTTGGGACTACTGGTTGGAGTTTAAGGCCACTGACATTACTGTTTCTCTATGAGTTCTTGACATTTTTTCTTTACTTGTCATCATTCTTAATCATGTGAGCCAACTATTCAGGTTAACCAGACTACTTCCATGCGGTGTTTTAACTTTGAATTATCTCCTTGGTATTGTGACAATTTTCGCTAAGCTGATACATGTGGCTGCCATGTGGGATTTTATGTTTCAGAGCCTAAAATTATTGCTTACTGTAGTCTGTAGTATTCTTAAAAAACAACCTGGCAGGCGGTCTGTCCTGGTCAATATGCCTAAGTTAAAATTAGATATCTTGATAATTTTACACAAGGGAGCAGGGCTATGCTTGATTGTGCAAGACCTCAGTGCATGAACTGCTGATACTGTGTGTGTCTTTTTGGCTTAAGTGAGAAGCCTACTAACATGGGAATTTCTAGAAACTCCCACAAATCTCCTTTATCCAACTGTGAAATGAAAATGGTGATTTCAGCTTGTATGTAGTCAGTTCTTGCATTGAGCCAGCAGTGATTAGGTGTTGGAGAGACTGTATTCATGTGCTCTCACCATCTTTCTTTCCCAAATGGTGCTGTGAAGATCAATTTCAATAATAAAGGGTCAACTGTCATCATCATAGAAATGCAGAGGAGGATTCCATGCCCTTCAGTTCCTCATTAACCACTTGAGAAGACCATATTGATGTGGTGGAGGCAGGTTGTGGCCTTAGGTAAAGTCCACTGGGCCCATAGGTTGGTTCCTTGTCTTGTATTTAGATGTGTTTTTTTTTTGAGACAGGGTCTTGCTTTGTAGTTCAGGCTGGCTCTGAGCTCACTATGTAGCCCAGGCAAGCCTCGAACTCAGCAATCCACCCATCTCTGCCTCCCGAGTGCTGGGATTACAGACGTAAGTCACCACGCCCGGCACTGTGGTATGTGGTATTGATTGCTGGTGGACGTGAGTCTCCACACTCAGCATTGTATGTGGTTA
The DNA here is from genome assembly GCA_004025085.1 of Thryonomys swinderianus. NCBI lineage: Eukaryota > Metazoa > Chordata > Mammalia > Rodentia > Thryonomyidae > Thryonomys > Thryonomys swinderianus. The sequence goes on from PVIC010002834.1 coordinate 47,792, forward strand.
CTGGGGATCGAACTCAGGACCTTGCGCTTGCAAGGCAGGCGCCGGAACCACTGAGCTAACCCTCTGGCCCTTTAGATGTGTTTTTGACCACAGTTATTCTAGACATTCAGGTGGTTGCATGGCCTCATGCTTCTTCTTTGATGCCAAATTGCTACAGGGAGCCATCTTTCCTCACTGGCTTCATCTCCTAACATCTCCCCTGCTTTCCAATTCTAGTCATTGTTTCTTTGCTTTTGTTTTTCTGGATTTCCATAGTGGTCAAGACTCTTGACTCCAATTTCCTGCATTCTGTTGCTTGACACCCTGTAGCCTTGTTCATTCCCTTCCTGTTACAATTATTTGTCAGATTCTTTTACTCTGATCTCTCTCTAGATGAATGCTGAATTCTCCAAGATTTCTTCTTTATTCCTTTTCACTACTCAGCCTCTGTAGACATTTAAATTTCTATACAACAAACACAGAAGCATCTGTTTTGTGCCTTTCCCTGTTTGCTTATTCTTCGGATGCTCTTTGGAGCTTGGTTCTTTCTTAGGTACTTTTACCTAAAGGCAATGCTTCCATTCTGATGCTTTGTGGATCCTTCCAGTTCAACTTGTCCTATACAGAGTAGACTATGCTCTCACTGCACATGTGTCTTTCAGTTTCTGGCATGTCCATCCCCACAGTCATCTTAGTGCTCATCTTCTGGCATGAATTTTGTGATTGACTTTTTCTTTCTCTCTTGGTTTTTGGAAACTTGCACAGTGGCTTTCCTGGACTATGTTCTGGGAATGGTAAAAGGTATCTTACCTTGTTGACTCCTAGAAGGCAGAGCCTGACCAGGGTTCAGTGGGAGGTCGCTGATTTGGGAGGTGGTTCAAAGGTATGTTGGTAAGGATAGATATGGTCTGCACCCTGCTCATGTAACAGAGATGATTGTGCCTCTTTCCAACTCCATTTTCAATGATGTCATACTGGTACCTTGAAATTGCCCTCATAGGATTATTCATACCATACAAATGGCAATAACTACAGATCCTGGAGTGTTTTGTTACCCAGAGAATAGGTGGCTAAGCATTTGTCAGCACATCATGGGGGCCAGGACATCAAGAGAAGGACAAGGCAGCCATCAAGTGTGCTTTGTCAAGAAAGTGACACTGTGGACAATAGGAGCTCAAGTTCACGGTGAAAACTCTGGAATATACACCTCATTACCATCCTACTCAAGCTTGTCATTGGTGGCAAGCTATCTCTGTGGGTTCAGCAATAGAAGAAGCCCTTACTGTTTAGAGGCAATGGGGCTTGAAGGGATCTGGGCAGGGCTGAGTGAACAATGGGAGGTAAGGCGCTGGACACCCAGTGTGAGTAAAGTTCAAAACTGCTGTGACTGATGTGTGGTTATTGCCTTTTTCTCCCCAGAGCTTGACCTCATGGACCTTATAGGAGAAGACAGAAAGTGGATGGTGGGGAGGAAGCTAATGCAGATCAATGACAGTCTGGCTTCTGATGATACAGGACATCGGAGCACCAAGAACTGTACTGAACCAGGTAACAGTGATGCCTATAGCCAGGCCGTGTGCCATTTTCTTTGGTTATAGCCACGGAAATGGATGCCATGTCTTTTCTTTGGGTTCAAACCCAGGGAGATCTTAAGGACATTTAGTTTTGGATGTAAAAAACTTAAAGGGGAGAGTTCACAGAATCGTTAAGGTCTGTTTCTACCTCTATTCTTTTCCTAATGGAATTGAGGAGATGGTGAGTTGCAGTTGGATGTACCCTGATTCTGTACTGATACCAAATGTGGAGCTGGTGGCCAAAAGTGAGAAAGTGCATCTGGGGGAGAATGGGTGAGGATTTCAGTGGCCCTCTTTGCTTTGATTCCTGGGGTTCTTTCTAGCTGGTTTTTAATAAGGAGCCTAGTTTCTGTCATAGTAAGGACAGAGTTTGGCTCAGATCCTCAACTATGATGTGTTGATCTTGGAAGAATGAGTAGCATTTATGAGTATTTATTACATTTGCTTTGTACCATGCCTGCCTTTAGGAAGATATATGGAACCTTTTACCTCTAATGTTACTGAACTGAAAGTGAAAATAAATTCAAAGAGGATTGAAAGGAGCTAGGAATCCCTGGGACTCAACCCCTCAGTCCTTAGGGAAATGACAGGTTTTCTCGCTGGAGGGATGAAAGTCTCTCATGGTTTAGACCAAGCTTTTTGGCAAGGACCAACCACTATGTATAGTAGGCTTCACAGGATCTATGATAATAGTTTTCTAAAATGATTCTTTTATAAGTCTTTAAAAAAATTTGAAGTCATTCTTAACTCACAAGCGGTACTGAAGTCAGCTGTGGGATGGATTGGGCCTGGCTGTGCTTTGTCACCCTGACTTGGACCCAGAGCTCTTTGGATCCTTCCTCCTTGCCCTGGTGTGCCTTTGGACTCTTCATGTACCCCTTCCCAGGTCTCAAGAGCATAAGAACATGTTGATCTCATGTCCAAAGACATGTCTTGTTTTTTTTTGTCATTGTGGATGGATATAAAGTCTTTGTTGTATGCCCAAAGACCATAGACCTTTCAGTGCAAGTGTTCAGGAAGTCATACAACTACTGTCTTTCTGAAAGGTGGTGTAGAAATTCCCTTCCATCCTACATTGAGATTCTTAGCAACCAGCTCTCAAGCAAAGCTGGAAGGAGGTGGAAGTTGGGTCTCCCTTGTATCCACCCCAAACCCTGTAGAGTCAATATTTCTCAAGTTGGAAAATTCAAATATTATTGTGGCTCAAGAGACATCCCTGAAGGTGAAGCATATGGCAGCTGTATCAGATAGTAATGGAAATGGCATGAAGGACCAGGAGCTACTGTGAGGGGGCAGAGTCATGTACATGCTGGGAAATACATATTTTTTTCCAAGAACCAGTCTAAAAAACCAGCACAGGACAGTGCAAGTTCTGTAATAAGGATCCAGTTGGCTGATCAGAACTTGTAGTCAAACATTTTTATCATTTCTATCCAGCTAAGAGCTAAGATGTCAAAAGACAGGAAATGGCATTAATAAACCCATTGGCCACTTTTTGGTATGGAAAGAATGGAGTCGAATATGATATGGTGACCCACTTCCTTGTCGGATCTCACCATAAACAGGTCTTCTGGGTATTTAACATGTTGGGACTGTGTGTAGGGGAAGGTGAGTGGTGTCTCTGTGAGTGGTGTTGCTCACTATCTTAGAAGATGTATTTCTCAGAGTGACAGGAATAGAATCATCAAGTGCATTGAAAGCTACATAATAAAGTCCAAGACAGGAAATGACTCAGCTTATAAGGAGCAGGAAAATGTCCAGGTTGATAAAAAAATATAAAGCTTGTGTCTTCTAGGGTTGGCAGGGCAGGTGCAGGGAAGGGAAGAGAACAAAAGCTTCAGGAAGGAAGCAGGAAGCAATAAATGAGAGCTCATTACCATAGCATAGAACGAATCCCAAAAGAATGTGGAACCACGGTAGATGTTCTTGGTTTCCTCCTCTGTAGACCGAAGGAATGGAGCTTCATTGTTGGGGCCCTTGATTCTGGAGCAAATTCTAGAGGGTAGATGAACACACCTGGAACAGCAAGAGTCCTGTTAAGTCTTCGTATGTCAGAGCTACACCCTTCACGAAACCTGCTTTGGTTACCCAGACCATGGCAACCATTCCCTTTTCTGAATACTTGTTATGAAAATTCTCTAGCTGTATTGTACAAAGTGTTCATTCAGTGATGACTGAAATTCAAGTGAATTCAAATGAAATAAAATAAAAATTATGATTCTCAGTCATACTAGCCTCACGTCTAATACCCAGTAGCCCCATGTAGCTAGTGACTATTACACTGGCTCTCATTAGTCATAGAACATTTCTCACCCCAGACAGATCTATTAAGACAGGCTGGCCTGGAAGGTCCCATTGTTTTGGCCATACTTCCTATCTTTCCAGCTCAGTTATGAATATCTCTGGGTGCAGAGTGGACAATCCCCTGGATTTGAATTCCAGCTTATAAACTCTGAGGCTCTGGGCAACATAATAATGTCCTCTGAGCCTGTCTGCTTGTCTGGGAAATTGTGATAATCATTCTGACCTTTCACCACTGTGAGAATTGGTGATAAAGTAGTAAAGTCTGTACAACTCAGTGCCCCAAGGTTGATAGCTCTATAATAGAAGATGAGTCATGAGCATCTCAATGTCTGCTGAGTATGGGGGCACCCATCTCCCCACTCTGGGTGAATCACACTGCAAGAATCCTAGAGCCATATTCTCTAGCTGCTCTCCACAAGAACTTGCAGAATCAGCCTACTTCTGTCCAGACCATATTCAGGTAGTCCAGTTCTCAGCATCAGCTGAGACAGTGAGCTTGAGTATCATCTTCCACACAGCTGAACTTTGACAGCTTCAGGCAGGACTAGCCCCTGATGGTCATCTGTGTCTCATGATGAATCAGTCCAAAAGTGCATGTAACCCTGTGGTTTTCTGCCCTTCCTAGAATGCTGCTGGGGATCTTCTCAGTTTTCATTGAACTGATGTTTTGAGAAAAAAAGTTAAGAGCCAAAGCATTTGTAAAGCTTTGACATACTATTACAAGTTTGGTGTTAAGTAATTTTCTGTCCCTGGGGGATCTGTGTCAAGACACTGTGGGTGTCTGACACCACAGGTAAAGCCAAACCCTATGTATCCTTTAAAAAATATAGATATACTTGTGATAAAGTTTAATTTATAAATTTGGCACAGGAAGAGATTAACAACTATAACCAATATTAAAATAGAGCAGTTAAAACAATATACTATAACAAAAGTTATGTAGTACAATTTATGAGTTACTAATTTCTGGAATTTTCCACTTAGCATTTATAGACCATGGTTGGCCACAGTAGCTAAAGGTAACTGAAACCAAGATTGGTGAAACAGTGGATGACTGAAGATGAACACTGTGTTCATCTTCTCTACTTCTAACTGTTGAGTGAGAGTGCTGAACCTAGTAGGCCAACAGCAGCTTCCTTTGCTATATGTCACCCAGTTTCCCATCAGAGGGCCTGAATATATTTGTGTGGGTTGAATATAATGTTATTTGCTCTGAGGAGTCTCCATCCAGGGCAGGAAGGGAGCCCTGTGGGTGCTAGACCCTCTCCTTTCCTATTTGTAGTGAAGTCAGCAGCTGAATCTCCATAATGGAGACCATGGGTCAGGGTTCCTTTGTGCTGGGAGCATGGGTTACTTATCCAAGATCTTGAGTACATGGTTATGGGAACTGTAGTGTTAGGGACACAAGGAAGAGTTCACTTAACACTTATCATAAAGTATAGCCAGTTGCTACTTGGTGTGTCACAGCCTTCTCCAAATGCTTTCCCAGAAGCCCTGGATTTAGATGTCAGGAGAAGAATTCTGTAGGTTTAGCAACTAAAGATAGAATTGCATGTTCTGGTTGTACTTGTTGGAATATAAGGATGGTTTGCTTCTCAGATATTCATTTCCTACAGTTACTTTGTTCTTGCCATTGCACAAGTACAGTACTTCCAAGAAGTTTCAAAAGGAGATGGACATAAACGTCCATGGCAAGATATTCCTCACTTCCCTTCATAACTGCTTGTGTTTGAGATATCATGCCGTACTTGAAGAAGCCTTCTCCTATTCTGTCTCTCAATCTCTGAAGTCTAAGAGCCCAGAGCACCCAGTGTGGAGGCCAGGAGATGCCCAGGGTGGAGGATATAAAATGGCAGCACTGGCTATGCCTAGTGTCACCACACTGGGACGGACATCCTTATATAGTAACTGCTTTTATAAAGGTATGTTGCTTAATGCATTTTAGAATTTTAAAAAACTGGCATCCTTCTTGTGCCCTTCAACAAACTTGTTTTAGTGGGAATTTGTGTTTTTTTTTTTAATCTCCAGAATTGTGTGAAAAAGACTGACCTCCAGGCTTCAATTTTTTCTGCAGTTGTTCCAACTCTCTGTGAATTTTTAAGTTTGTTTTCTTAGCCTGACACTGCCGATTTCATCTGAAGCCTGGAAACATATTGTTTTTTTGGCAAATAACACTTGAAATTGTTTACTCAGATGACCTATTAAGAGAAATTTAACTTTGAATAAATTCGATCCACAGAAAATTAAGTTAGCTAAATGTAATATTGAGAGTGGTGGGCAACTGCCACAGAAATGAATTCTTTGTGATATTTCTGTGTACACTCTGCAAAATTTTATTTAAACACTGCACAGTGTGTCTCCAGGAAGATCTATCATTTTAGTTCTTTGATATTTTAAGGAAATGAGCTTTTCCAGAGTATTTTTTTTGAATAAACTTTGGAAGAAGGAAGCTATTTAAAATGATGGCCCTTTTGTAGGCTTTGCTATGAGGTTACTCTAAGACCCTCTAGATAGAGGCTTGCCTCACTCTGCCTGCCTGGGTTGGGTCAATGCCTCTAAAGGAGAGGAAGACACTTAAGGCTGTGTTTCAATACTAAGATGAGACCAGTGGGGTGGTGGTCCTATGAGAACATGGCAAGGGTGTCCACACATCGTGTGATCATAGGAATGGCCAGATAATCTCAGAGTGAGATGTGAATCATGATAAAGAAATGAAGCTAAAAGTCCCTAAGAGAGAAGTAGCATGAAGGTAGATTCAAGTATTAAGGATGGCCTTAAACAAGAAGAGAAAGCAGACGCAAGCAGAGAAATCCATTCAAGGCTCTGGTTGTGAACAAAGCGACATTAGGGTTGGCTACCTTAAATAGGGCCAGGCATGACCAATACACAAAGTGTAAAAGGCCCACCTTTTTCAACTTTTATATGAAAACAAAAAGACCCAGAGAAGATCCACAGTTTTTCCAAAATCATGGATTTATCAGAAGCAAAGTAGGGTCACCCAGCTACCACCCAGTAGAGGTGTAGTACATGTGAAAAATAGGATGGAATATCTGGTGTTCATACCATCTAGAGTAGCACTGTCCATTAGAAATAATGTGGATCATAGATATAATTTTAGATATTCTAGTAGTTACATTGCAAGAATAAAAAGAAACGAGTGATATTAACATTAATGATTTTTTTAACCAAACATATCTAAAATATTAGAAATGACAAATTGCAGCCATCCTAGTGTGATTCTTATTGGGGTTGAATCCAAGGAAGAACTAGGTTTAAAATCTTAAAATCCACACTTTATTTTACTTGCTCACATAACTTTCACTAACTTCTCTTTGCAGTTGTAATTTTCTTAATGATTCAAATAATAGTTGTTGACATTCTTAAGTGGAACAAATTAGAAACTAATGTGATCTACTTTTTAATTTGTATCAAACTTTTTACTGAATTAGTTAGATAGGGTAATAGGAGCTGCTGTAACAGATTTGGTGGTTTTACATGAGACATGTTGCTTTCATTCTCATGTAGGATTCTGGTCTGCGGTTGGCCCTGTTGCAGGAAGTGGTCCATGGACTCCAGATCTTTTCATCTTTGGGTTTTCCCATCCTCAAACTTGGCTTTGAAGGCACTGATTGTGCTCACTTCGGCAGCACATATACTAAAATTGAAGGCGCTGTATTTCTTTGCATTGAGAAGAAAGAACATAGAGGTCTATGCATAGCAAAGTGTTATAGGATATAAGTTTACTTCTGCTCTCATCTCATTGGCCAGAGTCCAATCACCTGACTTCTAACTGCAAGGGAGGTTGGTATACATGCATCAGAAAAAGGTAAAAAAAAAAAAAAAAAAAAAGAGAGAGAGAGAAAATAGAAAGAAAACAGATTCAGTGAATAGCAAGGTGCTTTCTATTAGATTAAACTCCCCAAATTTGCCTTTTTAAAAGACAAATGTCTTAACTTTCTTGCATGCTTATCTTATTACAAAGGCAATGTACTCTTATTATAGAAAAATTGTAACTCTAACTTCTGTCTTCCAATTCTGGCTTTAGCTTTTGGGTTAATCATCATTCTCACCTGGTCAAGGTGACACAATTTGATTCTCTGTTCACCTTGGAAGGATCATCAGGGAGGTTGAAATTGTCCTGGTTGTACCCATTTACAAATTGTATCTTTTCCCTGGAAATATAAGAAGCTTAGAGAAAATGCTAATGTTTTTGTACAGATGAAGTTTTTGGCAAAAGTGTTGGAGTAAATCCTAAATCCCACTTCTGTCAAGTCCAGCCTGTATAATATCAGGAGAATTTCTTGAATTCCTTGACCCTCATTTTCACTTTCTGTAAAATGCAGATTAAGTTCCCTCCTTATAGGGTTGTCTTTAAGCAAAACAGGCTTTGTAAAGTGGCTGGATTGTAAATCATAGTGTGTGCTTAGTAAATTGTAGCTGGTTTATCTTCATTACTTAGAAGTATAATAGTTGGTAGGCAGATGGGCACATTTGTAGGAACCTCACCACTCTGTACACATGTTGGGATAAACAGGATTACTAGGATGGTTTTAAGGATAAGTTATTTTTCATAGTTCAGTAACAATACAACATTCTTACTCTGTGCTGAACAAAGAAGACTAAGGTATTAACCAGGAGGCTTCTTTTTAAAAAACTGAATTATTTATTGGTACATTTTATGTACAGTTCACAATCACACTCAACACTGGGGAATTTGTACCAGTATATGATAAAAGTTAATTCTCATTTTTATCCATATCCCTACCCACCCACAACCCCACCCCTTATATACATGCTATTTGTTTTTCTTTCCAGATCATATTTACTCTTTCCCCTCATTATGTCCCTCACCACATTCCCTTGGAATAGTTCCTATTTTACTAAATATATCATACATTCTAAAACTCATTTCCATCTATAGGTTCTCATACCAGAGAAAAGATAAGGTATTTTCATATCTGTGATGCATTTATTTCACTTATTAGTGTGTCCTCAAGGTGTATCCATTTGCACATAAATGAATGAAACTTGTCATTCTTTGTGGCAGAGAAATACTCCATTTTATATAAAAGAAATTTTCTTTATCCAGTCTCCAGTTGATGGGCAGATGGGTTGTTTCCAAGATTGGGCTATCACAAACTGAGCTGCTATGAACATGGGTATACATATGACTTTACAATATGATTCCTTTAATTCCTTTGGGTATATTCCTAGCAGGGGGATAACAGGGTCAAATGGGAGGTCTAATCCTAGTTTTCTGAGGAAT
>PVIC010002834.1:57014-73925 GCA_004025085.1 Thryonomys swinderianus
TGAGCCACCATGCCCGGCACTGTGGTATGTGGTATTGATTGCTGGTGGGCATGGGTCTCCACGCCCAGCATTGTATGTGGTTACCAGGGATCAAACTCAGGACCTTGCTCTTGCGAGGCAGGCGCCGGAACCACTGAGCTAACCCTCCAGCCCCTCATCTGTATCTCTAGAATGACCAGTGATGTTGAACATTTCTTCATATGCTTCTTGGCTGCTTTGACTTCTGGCTCTGAGAAGTATCTGTTCATTTCAGATACCTGTTTTTGAATTGAGTCTTTAAATTGGGGGGACTGATTTGTTTAAGTTCTCTATATATTCTAGATAATAGCCCTTTGACAAAGAACTAGTAAAGATTTTTCCTTGTTGTTGGTTGTCTTTTAGCGGTGCCAGTAGTTTCTTTTGCTGTGCAGATGCTTTTTAGTAGGATGAGATCCCATTTGTTGATTCTTTCTGCTAGTTCTCGTGCTATAGAGGTTTTGTTCATAAAGTCTCTGGTTAAGCCAATGTCTCCAAGAGTTCCACCTAACCTGCTTTCTAGCAGGTTTATTGTTTAAGTCTTGAATCTATTGTGATTTTAGTTTAGTAGACAGTGAAAGAGATAGGTATAGCTTTAATTTTTGGCAGGTTAAAGCCCAGTTTTTCCAGCACTATTTGTTAAAGAGACTGTCTTTCCTCCATTGAGGATGTTTGGTTCCTTTGTCAAAGATGAGGTGGCTTAGTGTATCTGGAGTTGTTTCTGGATCTTCTAATCTATTCTACTGGTCCTCAGGTCTGCTACTTTGCCAGTACCATGCAGTTTTCATCACAGTGGCCTTATAGTGCAGTTTTAAGTTGGGCATTGTAATACCCCCTGCTGTGTCCTGGTTGCTTAGAATTGTTTTTGTTATTCTAGGTCTCTTGTGGTTCCAGATGAATTTTTGGATTATTTTCTCTAGCTCTGTGAAGTATGGTGACGGGATTTCAATTGGAATTGCATTGAATCTGTATAGTAGTTGTGGGAGTATAGCCATTTTGATGATGTTGGTTCTCCCTACCCAGGAACAAGGAATGTCTTTTTATTTTTTGATATCCTCTTCTATCTCTTTTTTCAGAGTGCTGTAGTTTTCAGAGTAGAGGTCTTTCACCCCAGGAGGCTTCTTAATAATGAAATTCTCTGGCCCTGGAGGTTGCTATGTAGGGAGACAGGGTGAAACAGGGGTAGAAAAATTTTTCCATTAAACTAATGAAGAATTTAAAAGTCCAAGGTACAGGAGGAAAGGGCCAGACACTATTCACTTCTAGCTTTGATGTGCTTTTCGGACTTTTTCATTGAGGCAATTAAAAAACTGTTTTAAAGAATATCTATCTTTAAATAGCCCAGGTAGTCTAATCTGATATGTACCGCTTGGAATTTTCTTTAAACACAGGTAAAGGATGATAGACCCTGTTTTTTGATACTGAGCTTATATGGGTTTATTTGCAATGTACTTTAGACCTTACAAAGTATTTATATTTTGAGTTCATCAGTTTTTGCGAACAGGTTGGCCAATGGAACTAATACCTTCAGGCTAGGAATGACTGTATTGTGATGCCCAATTGATAGATAATTTAAACAGAGACCAACACAAGTTGATTAAGGAATTGAAAATCCAAAGTCATAAATGTGAAAAGAAGCATAGAGGTTAATGTATCAAATGACTTCCAAATCCCTTCCTTTAAGCCGGGGATCAACAAACAAGAGCTCTTGGCTATACTGAGCTTGCTGTTTTTGTAAGTAAAGTTTTATAGGAGCACAGCCACATGAGTCCATTTTTGGGTTGTCTTTGGCGGCTCTTGTCTAGATAGCAGAAGTGCGTAGTTCCAAGACAGACTACAGGGCCTGCGAAACCTAAAACATACTCTGTGGCACTTCATGGAAATGTTTACAGTGGCCTCTTGATCTTGTGCTCTGGGACCAGTGCCTCATGTGAGCTAGAGGGGAGGCTGAGGCCCAAGTTTTTCTCTAGTGTCCTGGATACTTTCTTCAGGAAGTGCTGGTTCTGCGTTGACTATTTCTGATATCACCTTGGCGAGTGGCTGTGATTCAGGCATCCTTTCCTCCTTACCTCCTCCAACCAACACATACTTTGAAAACATTTCTCTGTCCGTGTTTTGGGAGTCTGTTTCAAATTTCCACTCCCTAAATATTCAGTACTGTTGTTGTGGGCCAGCCCTTTGATCATCTAGGGTGCAGACCATCTGTCTAATACTCAGGACTCCTAGAATTGCTCCTCTCTTGGGTCAAAGAGTAGAGCTTCAATGCAGGGTTGGCTCCTGCTACACCCCTTGCCACATGTCAATGGTCTCTCTACAGTTTTCCTGCATCAGCACCAGACTACAGAGAAGCTATGGGTATGGAATGGGGTGGCTGGTATCTCCTGCCACAGGACCATCCCAAGAAGCCATTTCCTGGCCCCAGTGCCTTTGGTTGGACCCACATTGCCTGTGATCATGATGGCCATGTCTCTATTTTGGTGGATTCCATGTGCCATATCTCTCATGGCTTACTCACGGCTCCCCGTGTGCTGGCATTAAAGCAAGGACAATGACACTGTGTTCCCTATCACCTCAGGTTTAGGATGCTTTCCCTGGCTTTTTCTCGGTTGTGTAGTCCACCTTTAAGTCATATCTGCTAGTCTGGGCCTCCAGGGGGACACACTTGGCCCTTAGCAACCTCAAAACTAGCAGCTACAGCCCCTGAGCTTCTTGGCAATGTCCATTCTCTTGGCATGTCTTTGAACTGCTGGTCAGAGCCTCCAGGAAGAGGCCTGGACATCTAGGATTTTGCAGGTCCATAAGGAGTTTGTCAGGTGTGAGGCCCCCAGGCTCAGCTATTGGGATACACCTCTAAACAGAGGACCTACCCTAGGACAAGAAAACTCATCTCTGGGAGTGGGAAGCAAGCCTCAAAGCTTTGCAAGACTCCTGGTGCTCTGGCTTGAATGGTGTGGTCCTGTCACATTCCTGTATTGAAATTTGCATCTTCTAGGTGAAAGTATCAGGAAGTGGGATAGGATTGGGTCCTCAGGGAGGAGTCTCAAAGACAGGGATTATTTCCCTCATAAATGAGGCCTGAGAACACATTCTCAACCCTTTCTCCATGTGAAGACTCAGAAGGCTCCATCTATAAACCTGAGTTCTGAGCCTCAGGGACACAGTCTACCATGGTCTTCAGTTTCTACTGTCCAGTATTGTGAGAGATACATGTGTGTTGTTGAGGAGACACCCAGTCTGTGGTATTCTGTTACTGCAGCCCCAGTGGCTGCAGTACCAGCAGAAACACAGAATATCCAAGTCTGGGAACTATGGCCTGTGGCCCCCATTGCCCCCTCTGTGCTGCCAGGTGAGGGGCAGAGAGCTGGGGTTGCAGCCCATTTTAAGCCCTACTTTCAGCCTTCCATAAGCAAATACATGTGCACACACACACACACACAAAGACATAGATACACACACATGACATCTAAGACACCAAAACTATCACCCCACAGGCCCCTCGTAGGTTCCAGGCCCTTCAGGAGTAGTATGAATAGTTATTAAATTTTATGCTTCATCCTGGATGCTCTGCGTTAGGTTTCTAAGCTCATTTAGAGACATCAGGATGGAGTTTCACCCTAGCAGTGTTTCCAAATCTCTGTGTACTACAGTTGCCAGTTAATGTTCCTGCTTCCTCCTGTTTGCAGATCTTGCCTCTGACTCAGTTTCCTCAATCCCCACCTTCCCCACCTGCTTGAATTTGGAGCTGAGGTGTCACTGGAATGGAGGGCGGTGCCACGGGACCCCATTCTGTCCTTGAGTACACTGGGGCTGTTGAGGAGAATGAGCTTCAGGGAGGTCCGGCCTCTTTCTCCCACTGTTTCCCCAGGCTCCACAAAACAGTGGGTTATGGGGAGGGTGGGGCTGAGATACCCACTAAGTGGGTCTTGGGTTGGTCATGGGCTTCTTTGGGATCAGTGGGCCGACAGCCACCCCTTGTTTGTATACCTGGGGGCAGGCGAGTGAGGCCAAAAATGGAGCCCGTACTTCACCTCAGAGGGTTCACTTATGTAAGAGCACATCTGGTCATCCTGTGGGTGCTTTTGAGGTTCCTGAATGATCCATCCGTTTGGCTGAAATGTCTGTAATAGAACAATAAAATCTCTAAATTAAAGATTAGCAGCCCTTTTTAGAAGCTGATTCAGAACAAAATAGATTTGGGCCCCGCCCGGTGTCTTATCTATCCCTGTCAGGGCTTTTGTTCCGGAAGCTTGGCCTGGGCTCCCTGGCCCACAGCATTGGGGTCTGTGACACTGAGAGGAGAAAAGATGACAGGTGGATGATGTGGGATGGACCCAACTGTCTGGGGGAGCCAAGGTCCGGGGTGCAGAGAGGAAGCTGTCTTCATTAGAGCCTCTGGAACTCTGTCAATAAAGTGTTGATGGCCTGGGGGTTGTAAGGGAACCTGAAGATAAAGGTGCGCATGCCTTATAAATAACCTACTCCTGTGCAGAGCCAAAGTCCTGATACCAGGTACAGGCACAGACATTTAACCTCGAAGATGTGTGCCTTCTTCCTGTGTAGAGAGGTAGACAGGGTTGCTGGGAAACGTGTGTGAGGAGCTGAGCACCAGGCAAACGCTCCACCTTGAGTAGGTTTAGGAAGATGTATCATTATTCTGGCTGTTGATTTCTCTCTCTGATTTTGAGGGCACAGGGATTTTCTAGTATGGAAGGACAGTGAGATGCATCTGACAGGTGCTAAGATCATAAAAGTCCAGGTGGAAAGGAGAAATAGTATTCACTGTCAAAGTTTTTGTACTGGTTACAAGAATAGAGTACCAAAATAAGTCTCCCACTGTATCTCTTATGGGAGAATAGGAATTCTCTTTATGCTGAAATCTTGTTGATTTGCCCTGGGAAAGTCTGTACAAAATCACTGGAGTGTGCAGAATTAGTATCAGTGGGTGAAGAGAAAATTGAAGGGCCCTGAATGCACAGGTGGAAAAGAAGCAGGACTCGTTCTGTGCTTGACTTCGTCCTGCCTTGTCTTGGTCTGTTCTGGGGACTGTAACAATATTACAGACTGGGTGGCTTCTGTACAACAGAATTGTGTCTGTCACTCATAGTTCTGGAATCTGGAAGACCAACACAAGACGCGAGCAGAGTCAGTGTCTGGTCAGAATCCTCTTCCTTGTTGATAGCGGGACCTTCTTACTCTGTGCTACCACAGGGCAGACCGTGAAACAGCTCTGGATTCTCTTTAACCCAGTTATACTTGCTGCCACCTTGAGGGTTAGGATAATGACATGCAAGTGTAGGGGGACATGAGCATTCAGATCACAGCACCCTTCTACCACTGTGGCTGTTGAGGCAGGAGTCCATCTTTTGGGTATCACTTTGATCAAATCATCCAAAAAGAGGTGATCTGAGTTCCATGGGCATGGAAGTCCTTGTCGTTTCATGTGTCTCCACTGCCTGCTCTATTTCAACCCCAAATCCTGTGGCAGTGTATAAACTGAGTCATGTAATACTGAGTTTAAAGAAAGGGAAGTAGGAACACAGCTGTTATCGCTTCCTTCCCTTGGCCATTTTTATCCTTTAACCCTGGTTCCATGCAGGAGATTGGCCCCTTTGTACCATCATTTAGTGTTCATGATTCAGTAAAGGATGTTCCCTTTAAGATGTCTGGGCCAAACAGCTTTGCCTGATGGCTATGTAGTGGTTCCCTGGGGATTTATAATGGCACCTATGTTTATAAACCTAGAATGGTTCTATCTGTGCATAAATTCATGTGGTGTTTATTTGAAGGTTTGCATAATTTCTGCCCTGATTCAAGGAGGTTCTCTTTTCTCACTCTAGCATTTTTATCATGAACATTTGAAAAAAAACCCAAGAAAATGGAATTTTACAATGCATACCTATAGGCCCAGCACTAAGGCTCTATAATTTATACTTTGTTATGCCTCCCTTATCACATGTTTATCTGTGTATCCAACCGTCAGTCCATCCTATTTTAGTGAACTTCAAAGCTATTTGCAGAAATAAGTATGTATTCTTTCATGTACTTTAGCATGTATATCTGTGTTTTTTCTCTTTTTTTGAGGTTACATTTATGCATAGTGAAGATGCACACATCTTCAGAGTATCATCAGTGAGCTCCGACATAAGTTATATCTGTGCACTCTAGCTGCCTACATCTTAGGAAATTCTATCATGCCCTTGCTCAGAAAACTCCCATCCTAGCCAATCCAGTCCACTCACCTGATTTTTATCACTGTAGATTAGTTTGTGCTTGTTCTCAAACTTTCTGTCCACGAGCTACACAATCTGTGCTCTTTGATATATTCTTTCTTAGAGCACTGTTCTGATGATTCATCCATGCTTTTGTGCATATATATATTCCTGACTGTGCATACACATATATGTAAATGTGTATCTATACATGCAGATAATATATATACTGTGATAAACCTTCTAGGTAAATGTTAATGTGTTGATTGTGATCCTCTAAGGAAATGTCTGGTAGATTTTTTCCACTTTCCTTAGGTACTTATTATAGCACATCTTTCAAAGTAAATTAGTAATTTGTAGAAACTTAAAGCTTTTTTTTTGTACCCTTAAACCTGTTAACCATTCCCTGACTTCTGTCTAAAACAGAGCCATGACTGAACTCAGATACCTCGTGGTAGCAGGAAGGAAGGGAAGGGGTGTTGGGAGGAAGACTTTTCCTTGAGCCTTCAGGCCTGTAGCCACTGTGGACCCTGCAGGTGTAACCTGGATTGTTGGCCTTCACAGTGGGAAGCAGGAGCTGAGGAGTGGAGGAAGTGATCAGCCAGTCTCTGCTGTGCAAGCTACTCCAGGGGCAGGAAGCCTGTGTGGCATCCTTTGCCAAGGAACAGACTTAAAATCACAGTACTAGCCAGAGAAAACTAGGCTTTTGTCAAGCTCTGCAGCTGGGGAATGGATACCTGGTTAAGTGAGGAAGCCAGGCCCCCTGAACTAGAGTGGGTTTTGTATTTTGGGGTCTTTGGAAAGGCTAACAGCTTCATTTTTCCCAAACAGACTCTATTCCAGAAGAGCTCTTTGTTGCATGGGTCCTTTTCGTGTTTCAGTTCCTACAGGTGATTATGAGTAGGGCACTGGAGATGCATAATGACAAGTGCAGCAATGGCACTTGCTGGCTAACCATAAATACATTGCTGTACTCATCTATTACTTTGACTTAGTTTTGGTTCCCCCAAAAGCAGATGCTAGGACAAAGATTTAGCTGAGTTCCGTGTACTTAGGAAGTGATCCCAGGAAATACCAGCAGGGAGGAGTGAGGCAGTAAAACCAGGAAAGGAAGATGTGTGTTGGGCACCTCATCTTCCCTTCCTGGTTTCAGTATAGTTTTGATTCTACCTGGTAAAGATACTCATAAAAATTTGCTTCTAGAACTTCTTCAGAACGTAGCAAGAGTGACAAGATAAGTGTGGTTGAAGAAGGCGACATTTTGAGGAGGATTCATGGCAATATGTTTCTTACTGTGATACATTTTTAAAACTTAAACATCCATGCTATATTTCAGTCACACTTTGTATACACCAATTCCTGTCTGGCATTAGTCTGGGGCTCTTCCAAGGCTGTGATGCATGGCACATCCAACCTGCCCAGTGTGAAAGTGTCCAGAGAAGTGTCATGACCAGAGACAGTCCTCAGGTCAAGGAGAACAGGTGCTGGGGACTAGAAATGCAGTCCAAAGGGGGAGGGAAGGGGAGTCAGACACCTTTGGCCATGGCTAACCCCTTCTCTTCCTTCCCAATAGTGCTGAGAGGTTGGAACGTTGTCCTAACCCAGATGACCACATACCAATCCTGCCTCTTCCCAAGCGTACCTGTGTTTGCCTTGCCAAGTGTGGGTACTCACACTCACCTTAGTAGCTTTCACTGCCCCATGGCACATGCTTGAATGACACCCACAGCTTGCCTGAGCACCATGTCCCCTACAGCCAGCTCTGGTCTCTGAGAGAGTACAGTGTCTGTAAAACTAGAGAGTTCCCTCCTTGTTCATCTTTGGCACCTCTACCCATTCATTTAACTTTTGGGAACCCCAGGGAAGCTCAAAATGTGTCAAAATTGCAAAAAGGGAAATAATAAGAAAATCGTACCTCAGCTTCTCCTGTGAGAAATAGAGGCTTTGGTCCCAAGGGTGTGTTCACCAGGGCGGATCTTTTTATTTTACAATCACAGAAGTAAGAGAATTATTTCTAGAATATTGGAAGGACCTGGGTCTGGAACTTGAGTAAACTCAGTGCAAAGACTCCGTTTGGTCCAAACTAGAAGGTGGGAAATGTGGTGTTGCCCAAATAGGCAACAGTCCTGTATTCTGGCTTGGATGTGACTCTGGGCCATACACTGGCTTTTCTGATTCTGGAGTTCAAAGTGAATGTAGACATAGCTTCAGGCAACTGCCTAATCCCTCACAGGGTTCTATCTTGTGTAAAATGGAGCTCATGTTTCATACTAGATCGTCTTTTGGAATGAGCAGATATGTTAAAGCAGGGAGCCCTGTAGCCCTGGTGTTCAGCTTCTCCCTGATTTCGTCTTTCTGGGGCTCCCAAATGTGGGACACAAGCAGCTTGGTGATGTTCTTCAGCTCAAAGTTTGACAGACATGTTGAAACTCCTGGCCTGGGATGTGATATGTAGATCCCTGGAGGCTGTGGAGCAAAGTTTCTAGAGTAATGATCAGACCCTGTGGTGATCATAATGAAGCCCACAGCACAGCACTGTGATGTGTCTTTGATGGGCAGTGGACTTCATTCTCCCCTCTTCACTCAGTGTGACTTACTTTTAATAGGCAGAACATGGCAGAAATTGCATCCTGTCCAAAGCTGAGTTCTGATAGGTCACAAAGCTTCTGTCTGGTTTTCTGTCCAGATGCATGTTCTTGGGCTCCAGCTGCAATGCTGGAGGAAGCCCAGGCAGTGAGAAAGACATGCTTAGGGCCTCACTGATGTCGGTCATCCAGGACCCCTTCTGTGGGTGAGATCTTTGGATGACCCCAGCCCCACCCCCCATCCCACCGTGACCACGTGAAGACCCTGAATGGGAGCTGCTGGGATGAGCCTGGTCACTTCCATCTAAAATCATGTGAGAAAATGACAATAAGGATTCTTGCTGTTCTTTGTGCAACTGTAGTGTCTGATACACACCTATGCTTCCTGTCACACTGCTAAAGGACCTCCAAGCCCAACAGGACACCTGCTGTCCCACTGCCCATCACTTGCTTCCTTTTGGAGCACAGGGATTCACTCATTCTCGCTTAGGGGAAAGGAAAAGAAGTGGGATGCCTCTCTGATGCCCATTCTCCAGTGAGCTGCCATGGTTTGTGGCCTAGAGGTGGACACAGGCTTCAGATGCTTTGTCCTGACTCAGTTGTCCTGTAAAACTGGGGAGTTCCCTCCTTGTTCATCTTGGGCCACCTCTGCCCATTCATTTGATTTTTGGGAACCCCAGGGAAGCTCAAAATATGTCAAAATTGCAAAAAGGGAAATAATAAGAAAATTGCACCTCAGCTCTTCCTGTGAGCAATAGAGCCTCCCTGATTTTGTATTTCTGGAGCCCCCACATGTGGGACACAAGCCACTCAGTGATGTTTCCCAGCTCAAAGTTTGACAGATGGGGGAACTTCCGGCCTGGGATGTGATATGTAGATCCCTGGAGGCCCTGGAATAAAGCTTCTAGAGCTATTGCTGTGGTCTGATAAATTCCACAGTACAGTGCTCTGTACTGTCTTTCTTCCTGTATACCAGATGGCAGCAGTGGGGACAGCTACAGAAAACAGCCTTCCACACTCTTCCATTCTTTGGGCCTGTGGCCCACACTGCATCTAACTTGCTCTTTAGTCATGACCTCCACCACCAAGCCTTGGGTTCCGGATGTAGCCAGCTGGGGTGGAGAATGGCTTTGGTTACCATTGTCCCTTCTAGGGCTGTAGTGCAGTGGAGGGCATGACCTTGGGGGGCCCAGCCAGGGTCTTTTCTCTTGCTTCCTCCCCTAAGCCCCTGCCTTCTAGCCTAAGAATGGATCTGCCACTTTCTCCACTGGCTCTTGGGGAGAAACATGAAAACGCAGTGAAAGAACTTTGAGAATCTGCAAAGGTTTTACCAAAAATGGAAGCTACTGTTGAAGAATTAATGAGCAATTACCAAGTCAGGTCGGGCAGGAACAGCATACCTTCACAGCTACTTTATCTCCTCTTAGCTCAAGTCAGAGCCACAAACTCAACATTTGCAAACTTTGAACTTTGATGTGGCCCAGCAGCCTGTGTAATATGAGAATTTCCTTTGTAGCTTCATCATGAAATGCTCCTCTATTATGTCCTTGAATATCCTTGGTGATGGGGAGCTTGTGCCCCACCTTCTTTATTCCCTGAGCAACTGGGATTATTAAAATTGCCTTCTTTTTGAAAAACCAAAGCAATTTTCCCTTTAGTCTTTTTGAGCATTATAAACCACATTTTACTGCTTCCGACACAGCATACCTTGGAGGCCAGCTGTTAAGCTCTTTCTGGCTCCAGCTTCCCTCTTTTTAGTCTTTTAGCTGAGCTCAGCCATGGGATGGTTTGGAGACTTCTGTCACTGTCATCATTACCTTTTGAGACAAGTGTCTGTCTCCTCTTCAGCTTCTCAGCTTCCTGTTTTATTTGAACAGCACGTGAGGCAGTTGGCACTGATTTGGTCCATGCTTAGCTGTGGATAGGATGGCTCTAGATGCAAACACAGCATCTCTGGAGTAGAACTTCAACCTGTAAGTTATTTCCAGGCACTTGTTGAGCACGTTCATAGAACCAGGCTGGGCCAAGCGCTTCACCTGCAGTGTTTCCTTGATCCTGGTCAGCACCCTTGAGTCAGGCATTCCAGGAGCATCCAGCAGGGGTGGGGCAAGAGCTGTGGTTAAAACCTGCCTGTGCCAAGTACTCCTTCCCGGCACTCTGCTCTCCTTCCCAGCACCTGCTTTTCCCTGTCCTACACTTTAGGGAAGAATCTTGGGTGCGTACACTATTTCCACAAGTGCTGGGCCTTGCTTTGCAGGTGACATGCCTGTGTGGCCTGGGTCAGGGTGTTGTTGCTCACCATGACACCCCCAGGGTGTAGATGTGACCTGGAGTATGGTCACAGTGTCTCAAATACCTGTTGTTAAATCTTTGTTAAGTGAATGATGACTAATTTCTAACTTTCTTTCAATGACTGCTTTTTAAAATATTTTATCGCTAAACAAATGAGATCTATAAAACTGTAGAGGAGAATATAATAAATTCCACTGTATTTACTCTGAAGAATTAATAAATATGAACATTTTATATACATTGAGTGTCCCCTTATCTGAAATACTTCTTGTGACCAGAAGTATTTCAAATTTGAGATTAAAAAAATTAAAATCTTTGCATATATAGAGTGAAGTAACCTAGGGATGGGCCCCAGATCTGAATATTAAGTTCAGCTGTGTTTCATATCCATTCTTTTACATATAGCCTGAAGGTAATTTTATACAATATTTTAAATAGTTTGTACAGGAGGCAAAGTTCAGGTGTGGAAATTTCCTCTTCTGGCAGCTTGTCAGCACTCAAGAAGTTTCGCAGTTTGGATTTTCAGATTGGATGTGTCAAACTGTATTTGCTTCTAGTCTTTTTCCATTTATAAAATATAAAGCACTGCAGATCAATTTGGATCCATTTTGCTTTCCTTTTCAGATCTTCTTCCTCCAGAAACAACCATTCTCCTTTAAGGTTGTCTGGGCCATGTCTAATATTTTTAACTGATACATAAGGAATGCATAAGTGATAAATACTTTTGGTATACTGTCAAATTTATATAAGTATTATTCTGCAATGTTTTTCCCTTGTACATTTTTGAGATGTATCTATATGCTATTAATTTGTTCTGGTAATTACTATTCCATCATATCACCTGATTGACATGTATTCTTCTGTCCCTCAGTAATAAACACACAGGCTGTTTTCAGTGCCCTGCTGTGGATGACTAAGATAATCATCACTTTAAGTTTTCAGGCAATTAAATATAAAGCTGGAAGGTAAATGACCTAGGTAAGGTGCCACAGTTTTGATCCATTGCACAGCCAGAAAACAAACCCACACCTTCTATTTGGCCCCAGTGTCTTTCCCCTTTTTCAACAGCTATCTCCCAGAAAGGAGACACATGGAAGGAAGTGTGGGACAGCTTTCTTTATCTGCTAAGAATTGCAGAGAGGGGAAAGAGTGCTGTTGGAGTGGAATGTAAATGTCTTATGCAAAGGCGGGAACCCTCACTTCCTTCCAGGAAGAGGAGAGACTCATGCCCCATCAGGGAGTCTCTGAGCCTGGGGCTTGCCAACTCTGTGGTTTTTAGGAATCAAATTTCTTACCTAGTGACTACTAACCACTCACTCCTAGCTTCCTGGGTAACAGAGAAGTGATTGCCTCCGCTTTGAAGCCACATTTCACAAAAGCAGCAGGAAGCCTGTAGGAGACAGGATCTTTCCACTCAGGACCCAAAACTACCAAACCCCTGAAGATGGGATGATTTCTGCTTTCTCTTTTTCTATTTTGGCTGAATATAATGTCCCCATAGAGCAAGCGTTGAGACGAGTTAACATCAAAAGTGACTGATCATTTCTTTCCTGTATTCTCTTTAAAATTCAGGGCTGTGAATATTAACCAAGTTTTACAGAGATACACAAGCTTTTGTGGCAGTAAAGACTTTCCCCCCATTAAGGCACATTCTGGCACAGTGGTGTTTAAGTCACTTGGCTCTATAGCTTCCCTCTGAGTGGCCTGGGGGAATTGGCAGTTTCCACATCTTTCAGGGCTGATCATATTAAGCCAGGCTTGACTGCTCAGACCTATAATCCCAGCTACTTGGGAGGCTGAGGCAGGAGGAGTGTGAATTCAAGGGCAATTGGGTGACATGATGAGATCCTGCCTCATGAAAATAAAAGTGTCAAAGCAGATGATGTTGACATGTTAACCAGAAGAATGAATCTTGCACTCCTCCTTTGTAACGACACTTCTAAGACCTAATTTCCTATCCATCATTTGCTTGGATTTTTTTTTGTTTTTTTTTTAGATTTTTTGAATGATAACATCATTTATTAGGTTTATTATGCTCTGAGATTCCTTCCTTTTGCCCATAGGCTAAGTGTTGGTTGTATGTATTATATTGAAATATTTAAATGTTGGATGGTGTATATATATGTATATATGTATGTGTATATATATGTATATTATATATATAAATATAAAATTTAGCACATATTTGCAGTACATAGTGATTATATTCCCCATGAGGGGTTAGTACATGTGCTATGCGCATCTTAGTTCTTTTTACCTCCCCTTCCTCTTCCTCCCCCTCTTGTCCCTGTCCCCAACCCCCTGCCTCCTGCATGTCTGAGCTCCACCCCCCTCATCCCTGGATCCCTCCTTCCTCCTCAGTGTGTCTTAGGATGCTGTCTTCCACATGCTCCCTTCTTTCACTAGTGTGTGCCATTGTTAGCGACTGGTCAGGTAATGATTTAATGATAGCCTGCACAAGAGTGATTGTCATGCCAATTCTGAGCGGAGTGGGAGATCAGTCCAGGCATTTGGGATAATTTTATTCTTCCGTTTTGCAAGGTGCAGGCTTCTTAGGTCAAGGTCAGTGAGGGGAGGACCAGGTTACCTGCTCTGCCTACCTGCTGCTGTAGATTCTTTGTGACAGACAGACAGACAGACAGACAGACAGACAGACAGACAGACAGACAGGCAAACAGACACATGTCTGTTTGTCCTCGAAAGGCCATTGCCTTTCTTCCAGCATGCTCTTCAGCCAGCTCCCTGGAATGTCCCTGGTGATCCTACCTTCACAGGGTGAGGACACAGTGAGGGTCATCCTGAGTCATCTATTTTGTATTTTCTCTTCTTAAAAGAAAATGAATATCAAATTTCCTTATGTTGTAGCCAATGGCACAACACTTTCTGAGGGGAGAAAAGTATGTAAGAAAATGCTGATTGCTAACAAAGCAGAGGAAAATGGTATTTTGGACTGTGAAAGAACGGGTAGTGAGGAAGAGTTTGTTTTATTCTTGGACATCTTCAGGGCCTAACTGCTTCAGTAATCCTGCAAACTTTAACAGGAGATTTTGGCCCCAACTGAGTTTCAAGCCTTGATGGTTTTTTTTTTCTTTCCTCATTAAATGTGAAGTGACAGTTATGTTTCTAAATTTAACTCTTCCTGTTGGCTGCTTGGAATATTCAGGTAAGACCCGTGTGGGTTGTTAGCAGATCTCCACAGAAGATCAACTCTGCCCTGGGCTGTCATGACCCTGAGGAAAGATGCTCTCTTAGGGCGCCCCATTTATGGCTCTTGGGTGTCTCCTTTCTCTCTGTGTGATGATGTATCCCAACCACTATGAGTTGGAGTTGGTTTCCTTGGCATTCTATTACTCTTTCCAAGGGTTAGGGCTCCAATGTCCACTTCAAAACTTCACTTCCTCCCATGAGGCTCTGCCTCCTAAAGGGTCCACCATTTCCTGGAAGTGCTGCAGGTCAGTGACTAATCCTCCATCAGCCTGTGAAGATCTCCCAGGATCCAAACCATAGCACTATTTATGGAATCTTCTTCCAGGTTCTCATACCTGTGCATACCTGTACAGCATTCACCTGGCCAGGGGAGCTGGGTTATTTGTACTTGAGGCACCTGAAGCCCAGGAGGGTAAAGGACTTGTTGGAAGTGACAGTAAATGCCAAGAGTGGTTGTCAAGTGCTGGTGCACTGGTGCTGCTGCTGCTTCTCTATTCTGGTCTTGCCTGGCTTCATGCCTCGGGCACTGGCTTATTGGAATAAATACTATGTCATGCGGCACTGTGTAGCATCTGTACAGGTGGAGATGCTCCTGATGATCCTTCACTGACCCTTTTGCTGAGCGTTCCAAGAATTTGAGGCCTCTGAGTCTTTTCTAGGGTCCAGCTTTTCTCTATAATGTGTGAAGTTTAGTTGGGGTGGAAAGGGGGTTCTGGGTAAAATCATGGAGAGAATATAAAAGGCATTTTGCTCTGTTAGCTGCATTGACCTGGGATTCCCAGACTAGATTTAGGCCTTAACTTTTCCACTATCAGTTTGATGGGAACATTCAATCTCACATCTTGGAATGAAGATGTGAGCCACATCACAGGTTATTATTATGAAGAGTGAATCAGATAATATTTGTAATCATGCCTAGTATTTAATAGTGCCAGGTGTACATGAAATGCTCAATCAATTACAGCCTTCTTTAAATCAGGGTAGTTTTTTCCCGATGGAAACGTGAAAAAATTGGATAATCTTTAAGGACCCTGCTTGCACTAAAAGGAAATTATTTTATTTGTTGTTAAGGGGAGGCATAAAAATCTTCATGTAGATAGGAGACTGCATCGGTGAGAAAAGAGAGAATTTAAGAAAATCAGACTTTTCATAGTAGCGTGTAAGTGGAGACTCCTTGGGGGCTCCGATGAGTGTGTAAGTGTGTGTGCCTGCATTAATGCTTTCACAGACCAGGACCTCTTGGGCTGTTTATTGAATGGATGATGCAGTAGGACATAAGACTCAGGGCTCCCTGGGTCCCAGAGGTGAATGGGGGATCACTGGGGCAGCATGCCACAGCTCTGTGCTGAAGACCTGCATGGCTCTGATTGAAGACTTACTGATCCCACTCAAGTGAACAAGGAATAACGCCAGCTAAAGACCAGAGGCAGCATGGCGCGCACTATGTGGACAACAGCAGCAACTTGGGAGACAAAGCTGGGTAGGGCTTTCATGGTTTCCTGAGTGGAAAACTTTGGATACCACAGCCTGGAGACGTTTAACACTTGCAAGCCACAGAGCTTCATGGAGAAATCTGTTTAAGTCTTTGTTTCCCAAGCTGATTTGGTAATAGAACTGTTTTCCGGTATTTTCTTTTTAAAATGTGTATATTTTTTAGCACATGTTTATTGGACATATTGAATACATTCATTTTGGGAAGCTGGTATATGTATGTAACACATCTTTTTCTTTTTTTGAGGCAGGATCTTTCTTTGTAGTTCAGCCTGGACCTGAACCCACTGTTGTGGCCCAGGCTAACTTTGAACTCTCAGCAGTTCTCCTGCTTTTGTCTCCTGAGTGCTGGGATCACAGGCATGAGCCAACACACCTGGCATGGTGATATGTGGTACCAGGGATTGAACTCGGGACCTTGCACTTGCTAGGCAGACCCCAGAACCACTGAGCTAAATCCCTGGCCTCATCTTAATTCTTTCTATTTTCCTTTTCCCACCCATTCCATCCTTCTATCCTTCTTCCATCTCGTAGTCAGACTTGCCATTTGCAAAAGATTTATCTCCCTGTTTTTTTATTATCTATCTTTTATTTGGTCTTTATTTCTTCTTGGGATTTCTCATATGCAGCACAACTCAAAATACCCTTTCTGGGGGTGTCAGTTACATTTGATAGACCACAAATGGAAAATTCCAGAAATACGCAATACACAAGCTTTATCACAATGAAATCTCACGTTGTCTGTATCCATCCTGCCCTGGACATGAATTGTTCCTTTGTCCAATGTATCTACAGTTTGTATGCTACCTGCCTGCTAGTCACTTGGTCATCTTAATTATAAGATCACTGGAATGACTTCAGAGTGCTTGTACTCAAGTCACACTTAGTTGACTTAATAATGCTTCCAGGGGCCAGAGGGTTAGCTCAGTGGTTCCGGCGCCTGCCTCGCAAGTGCAAGGTCCTGAGTTTGATCCCCGGTAACCACATATAATGCTGGGCGTGGAGACACGCCCACCAACAATCAACACCGCATACCACAATGCCGGGCGTGGTGGCTCACGCCTGTCATCCCAGCACTCGGGAGGCAGAGACAGGAGGATTGCTGAGTTTGC
>PVIC010002835.1:0-52439 GCA_004025085.1 Thryonomys swinderianus
CAGCATTTCCTATTTGAACTATCAAAGTTTCTAGGTCAATAAACTGACATTATTTCCTGGAACACAATCAATGCCAATCAGTATTCTGAGGGCCATGGAACAAGGTAAGGACATGGGAGCAACATACTGTCATGTATTATGTGAATTTGCATTACTATAGAAAAATACTCCTAAGCTTTAACTTATAAAGCAAATAGGCTTATTCTGGCTCAGAATTCTAGAAGTCCCAGTTCAAGATCAAGTGGACCCACTGCTTTGAGGTTCCAGCGGGGGCACCAGATGGCAATACTGTGGGGCGTGACACAAAGGAAACTGCCCTCCTCCCGGCCAGAAAGCCAAGGGAAAGGGAAGAAAGGAGTTGGTCCCACAGTCCCCCCCCCAGGACACCCCCAATTACCTAAAGACCTCCCACAATGCCCTGCCTCCCAACTGTGCCGTCTTTGGAACCAAACCTTTAACACACAGACCTGTGGGTGACATCTGACACCTAAACTGGACTGTTGCCCTCAGCAATAAAATAAGGATGAGGAATCAGTATAAATGTGCAATAAGCCAACTTGTGAACATACAGAAAAACTCTAACATGTTCAAATAGATATTTGCAAAATTGTAAGTAAAATTGAAATCCCCATGGCCAGAGCGTGAGGTGAGCTGGTGGATTGTAAGCTGGGGCAGGAGAGACACACTGAGGAACAGCCTCAGAGGAACCAGTGATAGGCGGGGTGGTAAGGAAGACCCTATTTTATCTACAGTGGTGTATATAATGGAAAGGAAGACTGATTGGAGAGTTAGAGTCAATACTGTGGAACAGGTAAAATGAGAAAAAAAAAAACCTGTGGAAAGATCTGAGACAGAGAAACCGGCTATGAGGGGCCAGTGATGGGAAGAGATGAAGCTCAGGAACAGGGGGAAAAGTGAAAAAGGAAACAAGAGAACGGATCCACTTTCATTTCCTTCCCTGCAGTTGTCCCTTTGAAATGCTTTCCTGCTCGCCACCCCCTCCCCCAGGATATGTATAAAATGTAGCCGCTTTAACATCACAATGATAATCCTTTGTCCTCGGGGAGTAGGAAAAATGCCAGCGCCTGGGCCTTGAGACACCGAGCTGTCCTCCATCTACCCTCATCTTTTGTGCTCACTCCTTACTCGTTTGCTGTAAAAGCCGCCTAATGACATTTAAGGGAAACATTTAGAACAAATAAATTACCTCTAATTCCCAAAGAGAACAGCTAGCATTTCTGTATTTTTCCTGTCTTATCTATGTCTACATAGCTATGGCTAAGTCAAGTTATAATCACTGCATACACTCAATCCCATTATCTATTTTGCTCACTTATTGTGTAATAAAAACTTCCCTGAGGAAATTAAATATCTGCATAATAAGTTGACCACCCACTATTTAATCAAATATCACTTCAGTATATCTACTTTTTGTGTCACAGAATATGCTATAATATGTATCAGCTTGCTCAAAATTTTTAAGTGTTGCTGGACTACTTTCTCGGGGTTAATTCACAACAGCAGAAATGTATGGACATTATTATTTTCCTGATTTACACATATTAAGATGAGCATGACCAGATTATAACACCATTCTATGGGAATCGGGGAACTGCTGAGGTGTAACCACAGATACTTAGCCCAGAGTGTGATTTATACCCAGTCACACTTCAGCTTTAAAAATACTCTGAGATCTCAGAAGAGCTGAACACTCTAGAAATTGACTTTTTAATAGAGTAAAACTGAGTGTCAATACCTTTTTCCCTCTTAACTCTTCCTGCAAAGTTAATGGGCCGATGGAAAGATAGAAGTAGCAACATTTTCTCTTTGGATAAATTTCTCAGGACAGAATCTGTAGGTCTGTAAATCTAATGAACAAGAATTATCCAATACTGAGAAGTGTGAGCAAGGAACGGCTCTGAGCTGTAGTCAGCAACGATGCAATAAAATGGAGATGTGAACACACATATCAAATTGAACCTATAAATCGTACTGAGCGCCAGAGACCTGCTAAGGCAAATGTGATAACAGGGAATAAGACAGATTTTTAAAAATCTGCAGCAGATTGTAAAATATCACTACTTTCAAATACACACCCCCAAAAGATGTCAGCGATATTATGACTGACAGCACAATTAAGGCAACTTCAGCTATGGTTTTTTAGTCCAGCAATACAAACTAGTTTGAAGGAAGTTATAGTGTGTTTTGTTAAGGATGTGAACACCTGAGAATAATTATGCAGGTCTAACTTTTTCTAGGAGATGTAAAATGAATACTGGTTGGGTTTTCTTGGTTAATTGCCTCAGGGTAAGAGAGTCAACTGTGGGACCAGGGCTCACTGAGCTCCTGCGCTGTAATGGAAACGAGCGGTCCCAGAACAAGAGCAGAACCAGCCTTATTCCCCTGAGTTATCTACTCCCTGTTGGCTCTTTAGATACATGGCAATCCCCGAGGAATGTCCAATTTAATTATTAGAATGTTTGCCTGCTGGTAGGCGTAATAGCGAGGTGGCTCTATTTGGTTTCATGATGTAATATAATTAGCTGATAGTTTAGGACACTGGTTTCTTCGGGTTTTGTCTCACAGTACTTCCAAAGGAAGCTGTAGGTCAAAGGTTACATAATGATACATTCTACTTCCTACAGTGCTTTAAATGTTCTAAATGATCTTCTCAAACATAAAACTAGCATAAAGCATTTTATTGCACTGCTGAACTCACAAGATAGGAAGAGTTGTGCTCGCTTCAGCAGCACATATACTAAAATTGGAATGCTACAGAGAAGATTAGCATGGCCCCTGTGCAAGGATGACACGCAAATTCGTGAAGCGTTCCATATTTTTTTTAAAACTCACATTGGAAAGACAGATGTACACCCTTGTTCATAGCAGCTCAGTTCGTGATAGCTCAATCTTGGAAACAACCCAAATGTCCATCAACTGGAGAGTGGATAAAGAAGATTTTTTAAATAAAATGGAGCATTACTCTGCCATAAAGAATGACAAGATCGATCCATTTAGGTGCAAATGGAGACACTTGGAGGATATATAGTGAGGATAGTAAGTGAAATCAATAGATCACAGATAGGCAAATTCCAGATCTTCTCTTTGACATGAACACCTGTAGATGCAAATGAGCTCTAGAAAGTATGACAGCTTTTATAGAGTAGGAAATTTCCATAGGAAATTTGGTGTGGGAATGTAATGAGGGGAAGGAATAAATATGATACCGAAAGAAAATAAAAGAGTATGTATAAAGGGGGTGGGGAGGTGTGGGTGGGTAGGGATATGGGTAAAAATGAGAATTAACTTGTGTCATGTACTGGTACAAATTCCCCAATGTTATATGTGACTGTGAGATGTATATAAATTGTACCAATAAAGAATTCAATTTAAAAAAATGATAGAAGAATTTCAGGTGAGAAAAAATGGTAAAGCCAGGGGCTTGAAAAAGTGGTGTTTACCTGAGAGCAAATGCTCTTTTATCAAAGCTACAATGGGAAGCTGGGATACAAGGTTGTACCAGGGTGGTGCCCAAGCCACAGACTGCTGGAGAAGCCCTGAGATGCTTCAATCAGGAAAGTGGACCTAAATCAACCAGTCCCACTGACAGAGAGTGCGCTCAACTTAGACCTTGCAGCTTTTCACCACTTAATATCAACTAAATTTGAATTCCATCCTGAGGAGGAGTGGCTGGAAATAAACAATAGTTTTAGACCACAGGGATTTCACAAACTGAAACAATAGCTACAGAATGCTTAAAAATTTTAAAAAGACAGAAATAAGCAAGCAATGGGAGATAGCTTTTAAAAACCAATCTTTTGAAAAACTACAGCTATTGAAATACAAAAATTCAAATTTTATTCCAAAGTAAGCCAAGAAAACACTCATTACCATGTATTCTCTGGAGCCAATCAATCCTTTCATTGATTATATCTTAAAATCATTTTCATAAATGATCTGGAGAGTAGTAACAGATGAAAGGATTCTCAGCAACTACATGATAGATGTAAGAGAACTGTATTTATTGAAAAATTAGTACATTTCTCTGACTTTGGAGGAATCCTGAGAAATAATAGAAGACACGATTCTTTTTTTTTTAAATTGAATTCTTTATTGGTCTATTTTATATACAGCTCACACTCAACATTGGGGAATTTGTACCAAAATTGTTCAAAGTGCTCACAAAAGAATCTCAATTGCTAATATCAAGTATAATGAACCCAAAGGAGTAAGAAACCATTTGAATACAGTTTTAGACATAATTAGTAAATGAATGGATCAGAAGAAACCACCCAGAAAAGCACAGAAAACTGGAAATAGAAAATATAAAAATAGGCTAAAACACGTGCAGGATAAAGAATAAGAAGGTCTAGTAACTACTAAAAGTCTCAAAAAAAGGAAACTAGGGTAGATTGGAAGAAAAGCCTGTTTGAAGATATAGTATTTGGTGACTCTCTTCAACTGATTTTTACAAATCCACATACACAGGAAACACATTTATTTTTAAATAACTCAGGAACTACCACTTGAGGAAATATGTAGCATGCTCCATACACAGATGGGCACTTTGATAAGACGTACCTTACACATCAGCATTCTCTAAGTGCCGATGTGCCAGGAACTCACTGGGCACTAACAGGCCAGCACAGTTTATAAAAATATAGGTGCTCCTCTCTACCTGCAGTGATATCTGCTGATCCCAAATTCTGCATAAGTTATTTTACTGAACCATACGTTAAAGGCAATGTGTTCTAATTCTAAATATTCTATGACATAGCCCTTGCTAAAACAGGAAAGCTTTCTGTAAAGGAAATATGAAGCAATGTAATTTTAAGATGTCACATTTTCTAAAAACAAGATATAAACATACACTTTCAAAAGTAGTTCAGGGAATGGGCAAAATGAGAATTAAGTCATGTCACATACTGGTACCAATTCCCAGTACTGTGTGTGACCATGATGTGTATATACAAAGTACCAATGAAGATTGTTTTTTAAAAAAGTAGTTATTTATTGTGAACACAACTTTCAAAAGTACTGAAAGACTTGCCCAGGTCCCTTTAAAACAGAAGGATGTAGGGCGTGGAGTGTGGGCTGCTGCAAGGACCGAACATTCAGCCTGGACACTGTTTCCTTGATCATCAAGTCCTCTTCACACTTTGAAGAGTCTTAGTTTGTTCCTTTCCTTTCTCCTCTGCCTGTGGCTTCTGTAACACATTTTAAAACATGCAACAGAAAGAGGAACAGACCATCTTTGCATTCCTTTCACACCTAATCCTCAATTCTACAGACACACAAAAAGAATCCCCAAACTCTCACTCTCATCTCCCCCTTTCCTATCAGCACCCTAATTCTCCAGATGAGTTTAGAGAATCACGTTATTAAGGGCCCCACACCTCACTCCTCCTATGTCCTTTCCCCTTTGACTATTCTAGTAGAATAGAATAAGCCATGGCCTTAAAACAAGAAGAAACTTGGGTGCTCAGAAGATTTATCTGGAATAAAAAAATTATGTTTGGGCCAGAGATTTAGCTCAGTGATTCCGGTGCCTGCCTGGCAAGTGCAAGGTCCTGAGTTCAATCCCCGGTAACCACATACAATGCTGGGTGTGGTGACTCATGCCCACCAGCAATCAATACCACATACCACAGTGCCAGGCGTGATGGCTCACGCCTGTAATCCCAGCACTGGGGAGGCAGAGACAGGAGGTTTGCTGAGTTCGAGGCTTGCCTGGGCTACAGAGTGAGCTCAGGGCCAGCCTGAACTACACAAAGTGAGACCCTGTCTCAAAAAAAAAAAATTATGTTTGATTCATAAAACTTATTGCTTAAAAGTGTTGGGGAAATTCTTGAATATCCAAACACCAGCAGCAGTGTGCTTTTTGCAAAGTTTTTAAATGTAAATTGATTTTGTGTGTTTACAATTAAAACATGTTGCCAACATGCTTAGAAAACTCCTTTAAATCATAAGTAATTGGAGCAACTATCACTTTAGTTTGGCTGCTTCCCCAAGTATAAAGATGTGGGAAAATCATCTCCCTATGTGACTAAGCTACTAGATTTTTAAAAACAGGTTTAGCTGCCTGAAATATTATTTTAACAAATTACCCATAAAAAAATAACACCAATTCTTTGGCCAATATGTATTTGCTCATATCAACATGAAATTCACCAACATCTTTCCCAGCTCTGGAGAAAATGCAGGGCATTTGTTATACACAGATCTACGAACTATGTTCTTTGAATTTAAATGCAAGTGATGGTGTGGTCACTATATGTGCTATCAGAAACTCAACAACCAAAAAGGAGGCAGTTTTTCAGTGTGAAATTTTAGTTCAAAGCTACACAGGAAAAGCATCATGATTGGAGATGTTGTTGCTGTGATCAAACAAGAGTAAGAAGGGAAAACTCTGTCCAATGAGATGCTCTGAGGTTCTAAGTGGACAACAGTGGACTTGACTTGCAATCTCGATTCATTCATGGGAGCTAGTAGTAAATTACTATGTAGCCCACTGGCAGATCTCAGGGTCCTTAGAGAGCCACTGGCCCAGGATTTCTCAGTTAACTCCACGCAGGAAAGGATGTTGTCATGAGCCTTCCAGAACTCTTGAAAGGGTAAGTGTATCTGAGACCACCTGGAAGCACAAGGGGCTGGCATTCATTCACAAGTTAAAACCAAAAGGATGGCCGCCAGTTAAGACTTTATTCACAAGTTAAAAGACTTTGTTCACAAGTTAAAATTTTGTTTATAAATTAAAACTAAAATTCTGGTTGTGGTCCAAGTCGTATGTCAGGCCAGTCGCCGCTGTCTTTAGTTTAGACTGGCACCTCAAGCATCTGGAGTCTCATTTGGGTGTTGAGAGTTGCTCAGGCACGACTTTTGTGGCAGAAGCAACTGATTCTAGCCACCTGTCGAGGGTAACAATGGGACAGATGATGAAAGGGAGGTCACCAAAAATTCATTCTATGTCACTGAAGAGCAGAGCTGTGGTTCATTTGGGGGATTTACTGCCACAAGGATAAGCAGTCCAATAACATGCTGAGAAATGAAGAGAAGTTGTTCAGTATTCAATTTGTTTCTGGCAGATCCACGAAGCAAATAATTCTCATGACAGTAATTAAAAACAGGATGGTTTGCTTTCTTTGAGGAGTTTTAATCTTGAAGAACCCAGAAAAATAGTCTGCTTGGTTAATGTTTCTATTTGGTCCTTTAAAACACAGCAAGAGCCCATGCGCCCTGCAGGAGGTCGCTGAGACCCTTCCCCCAGCCTCCACCCTTGCCATGGGGACCCTTTCCCGATGCTCCTCTTCCTCACAGAGCTCTTCACTGGCTTCCTGACGGCCCTCATCTCCTTCACTCACTGGGTAGCTCCTTCGTGGGCCCCTCATCTCTGATCTTCTGCTTTATCATAGCAAAGCTGGGCAAGAAACCAGCAGTCCCTGACATCCTGCCTAGCCAAAAGTACCCAAACCCTATGCGACCTCTAAGCCGCTCTGCTCTGAAAGTGCTGAGTGGAAAGACTAAGCATCACTATTTTGAAGACAGTAACTTAAAGTAACTTTCTCCTACTTACAACATCATCATCATCCCTGACTAAGCTGGAAGAATTAGTTTTAAAGATATTAGTAGGATGCCACAATGGCTGTGATGTCATCCATGATCTACCTGATGGAACAAATCTGAACATGGAATAAAAAATACATCTTATAAAATGTCTTGGCACAATTTGTGCTCTGACCCTGATGTACTGACTGGATATGTTCCTGTTTAAGTGAGTGAAAGTCAGGTTTCTTTTCCAACACATAGGAAAAATGTTCTTAGAAGTGATGGTTAATGGCATATTTCTGAAAAATTTTACATGTTCATTATAAATATTTGGAAAAATACAAGGAAAAATTGAAATATGAATGGGGAAAAGGAGAGGGCAAAGCATGAGAAGGAGGGAGAAGGTGGGGAGAAAGGAGAGACAGACAATCAGAGACAGAGATGGAGAAATTCTACCCTTAATCTCACCATCCAAGGGCAAACCCTGTGAATATCTGGGTAGCTTTTGAAAACTGAGAGTAAGTGTACTCTCTGATTATTAGCTTTCCCTTTCATATAAAATATTCTGAACAGACACTTTAGTCAAATCACATATCACCGACATGTTCAAGAGCCACATGGACTTTCTTTCACCTTGCGGGCCAAGCTGCAAAGGAAGCTGGGAACAGGGAGGGTAAAGGGATTCCATGAAGTTTCTGGCAAATACAAGGTCAAACCATTGCAAGCAAGCAAGAGAGAGAGAGAGAGAGAGAGAGAGAGAGAGAGAGAGAGAGAGAGAGAGAGAGAGAGAGGAGAGAAAGAGGAGAGAGAGAGGGAGAGAGAGGGAGAGGAGAAAAAGGGGAGAGAGAGAGAGGAGAGAGGGGAGAGAGAGAGAGGGAGAGAGAGAGAGGATAAAACAACATGACTCATTTCATTCCAGAGCCCAATTCCCTTTTCCATTGACCACGAGGAGGGGACTATATTATGGAAAACTCAGTATATAAAATAGAAACACATAGCTGGACACTCATGGGTATGCATTTTATTTTTCTCTCATCATATTAATAGACTAAAATGCACATGTATCTCTTTTTGCTAACTTGGCCTTGAGTGTGAGGCTCTGCTCTAAATTTCATAAGATAGGCACCCGGACGGGACAAAGAAACTACAAACGTGCTTATCCAAGTATGTACACTTAGGCCAACAGAAGGGGCAAAGACCAAATCAGGGGTCTCAGAGCCCAGAAGAGCCAATCAAGTCATACAACTCTCAAAGGACAAAGTCTCCTTTCTTACTGTGTAATGAAAGAGGCTGTGAACAAAAACCCTCAAGTGCTGACTCCTGGCTTCCTTCCTTTGCTCCCACAAGGCAGCTCTCTCTCTCCCTATCCCAATAAAGTGATTGTTTCTGAATTTATGTCTGCCATTCTCTGACTGGCTTAAAGCTTTACAAACTGTAGATAAGACCTATGTTTACCAGATATGACAGTGCATGTGGTGGTGGGCAGCCACTGTCTACACATACACTGCTTCCTGTCTCAGTCTACCTCCGTTTATTACTAGCACTATCACTTTTCGCAAACTATAAACTGTCTGGTGCCCTGATTTCCTGATAAAGAGTAGAAACATCAATAACCACCTCATGGGATAACTGTGAGGAACAAAAAGATGTCAATGAGCAAATCTTTTGCCTGATGTACCAGCAGTGATGGACTTGGGTTTCCCACAAGCCATAGTTGACCGTGACCCCTACACTGGTAGATCACAAGGATCTTGAAAGCACCCCCTGCATCCTACGGGCTGTGAGCTCACAGTGTCCATCTGCGTCGACATGTGATAAAAGTGTGTGGAATGAACGCGTGGCCGGCTGGATGAGTGTTTAACAGGTAGGTTTAGGACAGCAGAAGAACACTGTTAAACATTTGGAGCACTGTAATCCCACCTGAGACCTCCTCACAAAGTTCTGAGAGCAGCAGAAAACAACGCTTTGCCCTCACCCGTATCCTATAGTTGGTTCTTCTTACCTTTTCCACGTTATGCTCCAGGACTGGGGTCCCAAGTCTTTCCTGCAGTCGCCAATCCTTGCCAATGCCTCTTTCTCAAGGTCACGGTGTTGGTGACCAATAGTACAACCAACGCACTGTACATGTCCTCAAGTCACTTAGTCCTTAGTCCTCCTGACTTTAATTCTATCATCTTTTCCAGATTTACATTTTAATATTTAGACTTTGTACCATTTCCAGAATATTCATTAGAACTCAGATGAAACCCAATTTCCTACCTTTCTCTTTTTAATTCACCCCAGTTGTATTTCTTTATTTTTTATAGTAACCTTTAAAAACATTTAGAAGTTTTCTATTGTTCATTAAGATGCTGGGTCAGAAATTCAGCATTAGCTATAAGATAAAGCTCAGTTATTCTTCCTGAAATATCAGTTTATATGATAACAGAAAAACTTCTTGAAAATAATCAGATTAGCAATGTGCACTATTTAAGTTCATTACAGCCCACAAGAAACAAAAAGTGAGAAAGATGGGAGAATTGAACACAATATGCAGAAATGAGAATATTTAAAAGAATTCAGTATAAAAGAAACCCGAGTTGTCTAAGAGACCATTTATTATAGCAGATCAAAGGAAAACATCAACAAATTCTTGTAACTGCTCCAATGGAAGCCTGGCAAGTTTAGTCTCAGTCTACCTCACGAGCACAGTGGTAACCAGACACGAAAATACCTAAGAAATGATATACTTATTAAAATATAACACTTAAAAATTCTTATACTTTAAGTCATTAGCAAATATATTGTCATGTCTTTATCTACTCACAGAAAGGTCTGAAATAACCAGGGTCTGCCTCAGTGGGTATGAACAAATCAAATTTCAAAACAAAGGAACTGCCTCTCACAACTATACAGTATTTGAAATCTATCAAAGTATTAGAGGAAGGGGAACACATTTGATAAATTATGAGAGAGAGAGAATTTAAAGCAGAAGTGTTGAAATCATCCAACCAGTAGCTGAGTTGGCTTTTGATTCTTTTTAAGTTTCAAAGACTCTTTTATGTACTAGAGAAGAAAAGCAAGCTTATTAAAAATTTAAAAAGTACTATCCATTATGTCCAAGGTAATACATGACATGAAAGTAAAGTAAGAAAAACTATATTCAAAACATTTTTGAATGGAATATGAGTTTTGAAGTTTTTGTATGAAATTATCATTAAGCTTCTGTATTACAAAAGGCACATATGTGTGTCTGCATATGATAGCAAATTGGGAAGGAATCCATATATGCAAAGCACCTAGAAGGAAGCATCCTTTGTAATACTACTCCACAGGGGTGCTACCTTTGAACAGCATGGCATATAGCTAGCTGATCTTGATCTGATACATTCTTTTGATATTTGGGATTTTAAAAATTTTACTGGTACATTATACCCCCCCCCCCCACACACACACATCACAATTACATTCCACATTGAGAATTTGTACCAGTATATGACATAACTTAATTCTCATTTTTCCCCTTCCCCTAACCACCCTACAACTCCCCGCCCCTATAATATACACAAGGTTTCTTTTTTCTATCAATATTTTTCTTTCCCCTCATTATTTACCCCAACCTCCATTTCCCTTTGAATATTTACTATTTCCCAATATTGATTATGCATTCTAGAACACATTTACAACTTCAGTTTCTCATACCAGAGAAAAGAGGTATTCCATTTTTGTAGATAATTCTGCTCTCGGATTTTTAAAATAGTATTATATTCATTTAAAAATATTAAGCAACTTACTGAGTCAAAAACAGTATTCACAAGCTTTTATATACATTGTACAGTTCTACATGAGTCATTATCAAATGTTTTATAGCGCATTTTACTTATAAGAGCCTAATTAAGTAGATGCTATCTACCTTCACTGATATAAAAAACAGATTTCAAAACTGAAGGAATTATTTCCCCAAAGGATATGTACTTCAAATTCTACTGAGGCACCTAAGTTTTACCTGACTATCTTTCTTTTGTACGTAAAGTTTTAAGGATTGTGAAAGTTTACATTTTAACAAATAATTAAAGAAATACAGGCCTAGATATCTTTGTGTGCTAGAGTTATTATTTCCTAATGCTAAAGTTTCAAAAGTTAAACTTGTAGAACAAACTGCATAAACCCTCTTGCAGAGTCTTGATAAAAATAAAGGGCTTTTCTGAAAGTTTGTGTCACCTTATATGTCGACCAGCCTCCCAGGGAAGTGCTAGTTCGGGTGGATATTGTTTTTGATTCTCCAAGGAAGGCCTGACAACTCGAGACTAAGAGTATAACAAGCCACCTGATATTTTAGGACGTACTATATACAGGTTCTCATGCTGGACTCTGGGGACACAAAAATCCTTTGCCGGACTTTCCAAACCCTCAAAGTTTTGCATGTGTTTGCTTCTATGCATATGTGTTTAAGAGTATATGTGCAGCGGGCACGGTGGCTCATGCCTGTTATCTCAGCATTCAGGAGGCAGAGGCCAGAGGCAAGAGGATTTCTGATTTGAGGCTTCCCTGGGTTACATGGTGAGTTCGGGGCCAGCCTGAATTATAAAGTGAGACCCTGTCTCAAAAAAAAAATCATGGGCCGGAGGGTTAGCTCAGTGGTTCCGGCGCCTGCCTCGCAAGCGTAAGGACCTGAGTTCGATCCCCGGTTACCACATATAATGCTGGGCGTGGTGGCTCACGCCTGTAATCCCAACACTCGGGAGGCAGAGATAGGAGGATTGCTGAGTTCGCGGCGGCTTGCCTGGGCACCATAGTGAGCTCAGGGCCAGCCTGAACTACAAAGCAAGACCCTGTCTCCAAAAAGCAAAAAAAAAAAAAAAAAAAAAAAAAAAAAAAAAAAAAAAAAATCATATGTGCATTTGTGATAGCAGGTGGCTTAGAATACAATAGTTAAGTAACCAATAATCATACTCTTTATCTAGAAAATTTTGGCTTTAGCTTCTCCTCTTTGAGCTATAAGAACCATTTCATCATAAGCAATTAATGACTAAAAGTCTTTGACAAGTGACTGGTGGCCCCATACACATTTAATCAAAGTTAAAAACTCTTTAAACAAGACAAGTTCAAGTATTTCTTCCCATTCTTCTGCTCTAGTTTTAAAATCCTATACCTTCATATAGGAAATATTCAAAGGGAATGTGATAGGAGAACGTAATGAGGGGAGAGAATAAATATGACTTGGAAAGAAAAAGAAATAGCATGTATATAAGGGGTGGAGGGTTGTGGTGGGTAGGGATATGGGCAAAAATGAGAATTAACTTCTGTCATATACTGGTACAAATTCCCCAATGTTCAGTGTGATTGTGAACTGTATATAAAATGTACCAATAAGAATACAATTTTTAAAATCCTATACCTTCAGGACATACTCATAAGTGCAATAGATAGGTCACAGATGTGTAAATATCGTATGTTTTCTCTGGTATGAGAAACTGAAGTTATAAATGTGTTCTAGAATGCATGATTGATACTGTGAAATAGTGAATATTCAAAGGGAAATGGAGTTGAGGGGTAAATAATGAAGAAAGGAAAAAACTGATGATAAAAAAAGGAAACAATGCTTGTGGATATTAGGGGTGGGGGGAGGTAGGGTGGGTGGGGGGGGAAAGGAGATGTGTCATATACTGGTACAAATTCTCAATGTGGAGTGTAATTGTGATATGTGTATATAAAATGTACCAATAAACATTTTTTTAAAAAAGAATAAAAAATAAAATCCTATTTAAGAACTACGAAACCCATATTGAACATGCTGTGCAGTGGTCACTATTCTAAGTTCTTAGCATATTTTAAGTTATTTAATGCTTAAAACCATTCTAACCATTAAGTACTATTAAGTCTCTCCTTTTATATCTGACAAAACCAAAGCCAGGCCACACAGGCAGAGTTGGGATCTGAAACTTTATGAACTAAGTAAGAAAATGTACCCGACTCTGACGTGTAATAGCCACCAGAACAATCTTAACCCAGATTGGCTATCTATACTTCTAATTTGACCATAGTCAAGGAATGTGGCTAAAATTCTTTGTACATAACCAAACTTTTCCCCATTACAAAGCTCATGAACTAAATTTACATTATAGTCATTTTTAAAATAATAACACAAAATGATAAGAACAAAATCATACCAATGGCAACGAGTAGGAGAGGGGAGCGAGGCTGAGGAAGCAGGCATGTCCTTCAGCAGTGTTTCTTCAATCTAAGTCTGACACTGCAACGTAGCTTTATAAATTATAAGTTTAATAGCCTGACAATGATTAAGTTTCACATGTATCAAAAGGCGCAATGTCTCTGGCCAACTTGATTCTCTGGTATCAGCCATGAATGAACCTTTTCATCCCGGGGGCTGCTGTGTAAGGTGTGGTCACAAAACCCTTCCAAGCACAGAGGAAGAGGACAGTGATGAATCACACACC
Organism: Thryonomys swinderianus; assembly: GCA_004025085.1. NCBI lineage: Eukaryota > Metazoa > Chordata > Mammalia > Rodentia > Thryonomyidae > Thryonomys > Thryonomys swinderianus. The sequence goes on from PVIC010002835.1 coordinate 13,983, forward strand.
ACAAAGGCTTTTCCTAAGGACCGGTGTCTGGATATTTCTAACCTTGCTTGAATAGGAAGAAACTAGGACTTGAGATTCCTGGAAACAGAAATGTCTGCCAGAGATAAATACAGGGGGAAAGCTTTGCTGTTTGTGATACATTTCAAGCTTTCTATACTAGCAATTAACTGCTTACATAATACACTGAAGAGATGGCTCTCCATGAAAGGAAAATTTTCAAAAGCCAGTAAGCTGGGCTGTATACAAGCTAACAAATTCATTAAAACTTACTCATTATATTTGATTCATCAGTTTAATAATAATTCTCTCTGCACATGAGTTCAAACATTGTACAAAGCTGCTAGGTTATGATATCGACTTTGACCTCTACTGGTCTAAATGCCAACCCCTTCACCTTGCAGGACCTCCTCCTAAGCATACAAAATTGTAGTTTTCGTGATTCCCCCAATAGGAGGAATTCCTGTACTCCTCTCTATTCGAATGCTGAAACAGATTGGAATCTCAGATCTTTAAACAAAGCCTGAGAAAAGGGATCTCATACTGTGTGATTCTCTTTGAAGGGGGGGGGGGTTTCATTCATCTCCTCACACCTTTCATTCTGAATGCCTTCTAACCCTTCTCCCTGAATGTGATTTGATTCATCTCATCTGAGTGTGTTCATTTTCGAGAGGGAAGAATCGCCATGCATTCCTTCCTCCTGCTGTTAAGTTCTCTCTCTTTATAACCTTTTGCTTGTGGGTACCAGACTGTGCAGCAGGGTACAACTACTAAAAATTATCATTTTTCAGGATATGTGTAAAAAATTTAACCTATTCCTCAGTAATTTTAACAAGCTACCTTTACACTTTCACCAAAAAAAAAAAAAAAAAAAAGCAAATCTCCACTCTCTGTAAGGTCAGCTTCTTTTCTGTAGTGCTACCTATGTTTCATTTCTACAAAGATGGTATCAAAAGATCACTGCACTGTAAACAAATGAACAAAAAGAGATTGATCCCACCTTCATATAATTTTCAATTAGTTTACAATTTTAAAATATTTTGAACACAAATTCAAATATGTCTGTATACTAACCTAGTTGTATCAAAAGTTCATATTAAAATTTTGAATACATTATACACATTCTAACATTTTCTAAGCAGAGTCATACTATCTAAGTGGTTATGTCTCTGTGACAACTTATAAAACTAAAAAGATCTTTGTAATATCAACCTATACTTTTACAGGTGTTTTTCAAAGGACATGTGTTCCCAAAACACTATAATCACAAAACATCACGCAAAAAGGAACCGTTCTCCACTTTTGGTGGGGTTATAGACTTGTGCAACCATTGTGGAGATCAGTGTGGAGATTCCTCAGAAAACTAGGATTAGAGGTCCCATTTGACCCTGCTATTCCCCTGCAAGGAATACACTTAAAAGAATTAAAAGAATCATATTATAGAGACATATGTACACCATGTTCATAGCAGCTCAGTTTGTGATAGCCCAGTCTTGGAAACAACCCAGATGCCCATCTCTTGGAGACTGGATAAGGAAGATGTGGTTTTTTAATAAAATGGTATATTACTCTGCCATAAAGAATGTCAAATTTTGTTCATTTATGTGCAAATGGATACACCTGGAGAACACACTAAAAGTGAAATAGGTCACAGATTTGTAAATACCCTATCTTTTCTCTGGTATGAGAACCTGTAGATGTAAATGAGTTCTAGAAAGTATGATAGATTTTGTGAAGGAAATACTCAAAGGGATAAGGATAGGGGAAAGTAATGAGGGGAAAGAGTAAATATGATTTGAAAAGAAAAAGAAAGCACATGTATACAGTGGGTGGGGGTCTGGGGGTTGGGTTGGGATATGGGTAAAAATGAGAATTAACTCATGCCATATACTGGTACAAATTCCACAATGTTGAGTGTGATTGTGAGCTACATGGAAAATGTACCAATAAAGAATTCAATTTAAAAAATCATGCAATACTTGACTGACCACTAATGTAAATTAGTATACAGCCTGAATTACTAGTAAGGCATACCCACCATATAGCATATACCCTTCTATAATAGATTCAGACTAGTTACTTGCAAATACATCCAGCCTTGCCTAATTCTCTCATGTGGACTTGCTTTAATAATACACACATCTGTTACTTGAACATCAATTTCCTATTCTATGTAAAATAATGTACTACATAGACAGTAGTTAATATTTAAAAATTCTTCTGGAAAAACTCGAAATTATCTTTAAGGGAGTGTAACACTCTAATTCAAAATCTTCTTCTGAGAGAAAACTGAAACTGCAGGTCAGGTCCAGCAGAAGCAGCGCCAACGCTGAGCAGTGGGATCCAAGCAGATTAGCTTCATTTTAGCCCCTGCACTGAGTGGCCAGAGTGCTTCTCGGATTCATCAAACCCAAGTCTGAAGCTGGGTATGCTTCCACTGCAGAAATAATCAGACCAATGTGGACAGAAAGTTCTATGTTATTTAATGCTTGTCATCATCACAATCAGAAATTAACTCGAGTATGTAATATGGCACAGTTGATGGAAACATGTGTTGGTCTTAATGATCTGGAATGAATATTTTGGTATCACCATACAATTGGCTATTTGCTAAAGGATTTGAGTAAAAACTACTAAAAAGTGGCCGTAAGAAACTTCTGCTTTAATTTCTGTTTTTTAAATCCAAAGAGGATAATTTCTTGCAAATGTTGAGAGGGACAATGCCTCAAGAAGCCCAGAAAAGAACCAAATGATAGTACTGCAATCATCGAAGTTAGCAGGTAAAAAAACTGGGTATTTCTCTGGAAGACATATATAAATTTATTTCTCCCATTGGAATGGAGTCAGGGCCTGCTCTGCTCTGTGAACTAAACTGACTTCTATCTCAAATTATACAGCAAGTCTGGGCACCAAGATTGAATAAAGAACATATTTTTCCAGTTATTGGTGGTGAATTTTGTGGTGTCTTTTAAAGAATGAAAAAAGAAAATTAGGTACTGTTCGAAATTTAATTTTTTAACACTTCTTAAAGACTATTCCTTAAAATTTGTAACTGATAAAAGCATATGGGAAAAAAAAAAGCATATGGGATATATATATATATATTGTATATATATAATATAATACATATATATTAGCATAAATGATGTGGATTCCATGTAATTCCTAGTTTAATTCTTAAGAGCCGAAGACCTCAAATATCCACAATAGAGAAGGAAAAAGAAAAAGAAAAGAAGAAAATGAGTGGGCAGGAAAGGTGGGAGGGAATACCATTTTGGAAAAAGCATAAAACACTTTGGCCTAGAGTTTAATTAATGTAAGATATGGTGCAAACCTAATACGTGGTTTCTGAGAATAATGCCATTCCATAAAAATTTAACATCCTATGGCTCTTGAAAGGACATAATTAAGAGGCACTTGGATCATTTTATGGGTAAGTGGCACCTACACACTTTCAAGGAACAGCCATTTGAATGAACAGAGGTTGTGATAGAAGCTCTTATTCCATTATTCCAGAATAAATGCCACTTATAGTCCCCAAGACGGCGAGCTACAGTGTCAAGGCTGGCTCTGTTGAATTCTGCTCACACTTATTTTTTATTTAGGTAGAGAGCAGAGGACAGGACATCAAATACTAGCGACAGATTTTGTTGTCATTTTAAACCATTTCTAGGGTCATGCGATTCACACACTGTGCATGTGAACTGCCTGGAGAGTTTGTTAAAAAGCTAACAGATTTAGCAAGTCTGAGGCCTGAGACTGCACCGTGAACAAACTCCTGACCGGCACAGACGCAGCTGCTGTGTGAAAACGTGGAGCGGTGAGGTCCCAGGGCACGGCCTCAAGCCTCATCTCCCCACCACGCCGTAACTGGGCACGGGAAATGGTGTGTCAATTTGACTGACATTATGCCAGAGCCAGTACGTGTGCTGTGCACTGTGAAAGAATGAAATTTCCCGCTTCCTGCCGATCGCTTCTGAACAACAGAAAGAGCATCTTTACAATGCCACCTGCACTGGAAATCTCTGGAGTTATGACAGCTTCCTACAACACAGGAGAGACAGGCCGAGTGCAGAATGCCCATTTCCGTACTCTTCTGTGGTTTGGGCATGGGGGCTTTGGGGGACACAAGACAGAAAAGAAGACTGACCCAGACCTTTAAAGTGTATCTCGTCTTGACTAACTCACCTTTCTGCAACATGCGACCTATATAATAGGAATGACAGAATAATACAAACATCCTCACACCATTGAGGCAATCACAGATACAATTCCACTTTTCTGTTTGATGAGAACTTTTCTGCTAAAAACTGTTTAAAGCCGAACTATAATAAAGACATGAAAAGTGTTCACTACCTTCCCCACCCTGTCCTCGGTCTCATGCTGACACGGTGCTGCTGTCATCCACGGGCAGAGCAACAGTGTGCTGCTCCTTGCATTAGCTACATCCAAGCACAGAGGGCTTCCATATTGAAAAGCAATTATTTTGCATCTTTCGGAATCACTACACCCTCAAGACCGGACATTCCTCCCTTACACTTTATAATCTGCCTCACCGGAGAGGCAAACCGCCACCACGGTTCCAGCATCCGAGGCCTGCAGCGGTGGAACGAGGGCGACCCGCTGTCCTTCATCGTCATGAGTCCCAGAAGCAACAGAGGAGCCAGGGGCCCGGTATCCGGGCAGACCGGGGGAAAGGGGGCGATTCACAGCCACGGCGAACAGCCGCAGGTGGAGGAAGGAGGCCTTCCGCTCGTCCGGCCTGGCTTCCTGAGCGGGGCGGGTGAAAACAGCAATGAGGCTCCCAGAGCGAGGAACGCGAGCGGGCAAGCGTGAAACCTCGGCGCTCGCACCGCCTTAGTGTTCTTCCCGAACTCGGCATCCGCTCCACAGCGGAAGTGTAGGCCCAGGCCTCGTCGGGGCAGAACGTCAGAAGACCAACCTTTATCTGCCATTGAGATTCTTGTGCTCTGACTTCTTAATTTTTATAAAAGCAATACTGCTGCCCCCTCAGGAAGAAAATAAAATAATATAGGCGGAAAGGACTCTGGAAAGAGAACACTGTCATTCATCATGACTTATTATAATTCCTACTGGTGTCGTCCAAACCTATCATTTGGATGCCTGAACTGACCTAAGAGGACAAAAATATGTCCAGTGAAAGAAATGAGGCAAAGAACAGAAGAGTAAAGATTTTAAATTTAAACTCCACGTGATGGCTGGGGAATCATCTCTCCGATCCCAGCTGAGGAGCAGGATCAGGGAGAAGCAGGTCTCCACTGAGACGTGAGGGAGGGACAGGGTTCCTCGGGCTGAAAGAAGGCAGGAAAAGGGCTCCAGTGACGGACTGAGAGATGTCAGGGCCAGAGAGCGGATGCAGCTCTGGGGGTTGCAGCACTGGGGCGGGGATGGGGCAGGTAAGGAGAATATCCTGCAAATGTAGGATTTTCTCTGAGATTGTCCTTCCCTGGATTTTTGGAATGAGCAGAACAGATTGGTAGTTTGAACACAGTGGGAGAAAATACAGTTAAATACACATGGACAGGCCATCGTTTAAGGTAATTACTATTCCTGAACATGGAGAATAAACTCCTTTTAAAATAATAGGTAATGAATTAAATATGCTATCCACAGACTGGCTGACATTATGTAGTCCATAATGTGCACAGGGAACTGCCCCTGGCACTGTGCACGTTACAGGCACAGTGACTGGCATCCCAGCTTGGCCTAGCTGGCTATGTGGTGATACTGCAGTTAGTAAGAGTGGGCACACAGCCCTGGCAACTAAATAAGGAGGAATTTTGACAGAAAGAAGGTAAAAGGATGACTCCAGTGTTATTCTTGACAGAGTTTGATGCCTGTATCAGTCTGGCTTATGTCAGAAAATAAAAACTATTCTTTCAAACAAAGGAAGTTGATTCACAGGAAAAGCTGAAAAGCCAAACAGAAGAGGTAGAGGCAAGCCAGAAATGACCACCATTAGGAAGCTCTCCCTACTTGAGGGCTGCTATGGAAGCCTGGAAGTGAGGCTTATCAGATCTAGACCAAAAATGGCAGCATCCTTCCATAGAGGTGCATCCCACAGCAGAATAAAAGTATCCAATTTTCTTGTCCTCAGTGTCTCACCTCTGACTCCCACTGCCAAGCGTTCCCAGCAACTGGCAAGAAAGTCTGAAGTGCTCCTCACAGAGGAGAGAAAGGAATGGAATGGATCTGACAGAGAACTGGCAAATGAGAAACCAAGATTAGCCAATGGAGTGACCAAGTGAACCCCCTGCCTTGAGCTTATGTACTCCAAACAGCCTCCTGAATACCACTGGCTCATTGAAGGGAAATCACTAACTAGTGTACTGTATACTCTGTCTCCCTTGGCAGATAAGTTTCTGGCTGTAAAATAACACAGTGGAGCTCTTTCATCTTAATTAAACTCCTAGGAGTTTAGTCAGTGTGATTCAACCGCCTTTAATGAAGTCAATCTCTCGGCCCGAGATATGAATGGAGACTAAGAACAATCACAAACCTAAGAAAGGCCAGCCCTAGCTTCAACGTTTGTCTTAGGAGGCACACAGTAAGAACGTTAGGCTTTGTGCATCACAGCATCACCACAACTCTTCCATTATGCCCCACAATGCGAAAATAGCTACAGACAAAACCTTGACAAGCAGATGTTGCTGTATTTCAATAAAACTTTATTCACAAACAAGCAGCATGCTGGAGTTAGCTCTTAGGTCCTGCTTTGCAAACTCCTGGTCTAGTCTAGAACCAGCCACTTAAGAGAAGTCCACCTCCAAGTAACTCATAAAAGGAAACAATGAACAGCTAAACATTTTCAGGTAGGGCTGACACTCACTGTTACGCACACTTGTTAGAATTTAGTCTCACTAAAAAATGATAACCACTACTATAATTTTCCCTGAACTACTCTTTTATCATAAGTTTAAAAAAATCTTAGTTTTACATTTCTCTTGATGCAATTTTCATTTCTGCCATGAATTACAACTTAAAGCTTTTCTGTATAATTTGATTAAATTAAAACAAAACAAGACTTTAATTTTTTCATTAGATGTTTTCAACAATATTTCCATTTTTTTATACTTTAAAAAGCTTGCTATGTCATTCTTAATTTTTCTTATGGAAGGCCTAATGGGAATATCTCCAGCCTAAGAATATTTTCTTTTAAAATATTTTTGTAGACTTGACAGAGAAAACTATCTAGCCACTTTTTTTTTTTTCCTTTTTCTCTTTTCTGGTACCAGGAATCAAACTCAGGACCTTACGCTTGCCAGGCAGACATGGTGCCATTGAGCAACTTCCCGGCCCCTAGCCAACTGTTTTTATAAAAATGTATAAGAATAAATGTGTAAAAAAATGTGATTTATGTAAATAACAGAATATTTTTCAACCATAAAATACACTGACATTTTCTATTTTCAGTAATATGTATAAACCTTGAAACATTGGATCAAATAAAATATCAGGCACAGAAACAAAAACACCAATGTTCTCACTTATGTGACAGCTAAAAATGCTGATCTGGTAGAAGCAGAGAGCAGAATGGTTAGGAGAGACAGTGGAGAGAGGGAGGGATGGAGAAAGATGGTCCGTGGGTACAAAAATCACAGAAGGAATCAATCCTCGTGTTCTATAATGCAGTTAATAATAATTTACTGCACATTTAAAAATAGCTAGAAGGACTTTGTTCCCAAAACAAAGAAATGATGTGCATTTAAGCGATTGATACCTTAATCGCCCAGATTTGATCATGCATTTTATCTATGTATTAAAAAAACAGACTATCCTTCATAAATCTATCAAAAATAAGAAATATATGAAGATCTTCTACTAAGGGATTATGCATCCTTCATACTATCACAAAGAGAAACTACTCTTTAATAGTTTCTTGGAAGTTTTCTAAAGCTGCTCAAGAATATTTTCTAAGAGAAAACCTGACATGACCAAGCAAAATCATTTCCAGCAACTTCCAGTCTTGCAAGCTTTGCTCTATTGCCCTTTTTATTGTTTATCATTCACTTCAAATCCATCTCTCTACTACTCAGCTTACTTTCCATTTTTACATGAAAATTGCTTTTTTAAAAAAAATAGCAAGTGACTAGACAGTCATATTCAGTTTTCCTTTTCCTTCTCTCTTGCAATGGTTGCCTATTATCTCTTCCTTGACCTGGAAAGTAAGATTAGGCCGCAGATCCTGAAAGGCATGCAAATCTGATTCCATGTGACCAGAAACTCAGGGCCCGGCCCTCCCACTTCTCAGTATGCCTTTATCTGTCAGTGCTTCAAGCTGGAATTTTACTCTTCATCTATTCTTCCTCCTGCACATGCTTATCGGCTAAATTTCAGCACCTTCCTGTGGCTAGATCCGAATTCCCTATCTCCAACTTTCTTATGCTGTCAGTTCTGAAACTTCTAACAAAAGTGGCCTGGCCAGCTTTGGAGGATCTTAGCAACAGTCACTGAATGGAAAGAGAAATCGATTGCTTGTAACACAATAGTTTCTCTCTTTCTTTCTCTCTCTCTCACTCACACACACACACACACGCACACACATCCTATGGTAAATAGGAAGCTATTTGAGTTGACTGATTACTGACTGATGCTGTGGATCAGACTCAGGGTCTTTTCTAAGCTATATTCTCAACCCTTTTAAAATTTTTATTTTGAGGCAGGATTTCACAAAGTTGCCCAGGTGCGACTGAAACTTGTGATCCTTCTGATTCAGGATTGCTCGGTACTGGGATGACAGGCATGTAGCTCTGCTCCCGACTTAGACTCAATTATTGTCAAATATTTTACAGATACATACGCCAGTGAGTAGCAGCCCCTCCCCTGGTGAAGATGTCCCATTGAAGCCCAGCTTTGGCTCTGTCAGTGCTGCGGGCATCTCATATTCACAGAATTGCTGCGCTTGCCTCCCGAGCCCCCAGACGTAAACCCGAGAGAGCTTTCGCTTGGGAGGCAGCAGGATATGGCCATGAAAGAGGCACCTGGCCTGGAGCTGTGCTCCCTGGCTGTCTTCCCTTTGCATCCTTCAGCTTATATTGAGAGAGAAGAGGCAATAAAGAAAATCTAGGGAAGGAAATCAAGAAGTTATGTCCACTCAAACTGAGAGGGACATAAAAGAAATGAAAACGTGTGTCCACCATAAACTCTATACAGAATGATTGTAAGTTTTTATTTATAATCATCCCAAACTGGAATCCACCCGAATAGCCTCAGTGAGTGGCCAGATAAACTGCGACCCAGACACAGAGGGACACTCGTCCGCAGTGAACTGCTGGGGCTGCACGAGTCACAATGAAGAGTCTCGCGTGTCTGCATTACGTGGAAGCCAGATAGAAGGAGCTGAGCAGTCTGACTCCTCCTCTAAGGCAGAGAGCAGATCTGTGATGGCATCAGGTGGGGGAGGTGAGAGGAGGGCCCCATGACTGCCCGGGGATGAACAAGAGAATGTGGGGGCGACGGAGCTAGTCTAGCACAAGACTTGTCCAAACTCAGAGGCTGGTACAGACAAACGAACATGACTGTTCTGTAAATTTAAAAATAAATGCTAAATCATTATTATTGCAAAGCTAAAAAAGGAACAGAGGTGCCGAAGGGGCCTCCTCCTGGTTGTGGAAACAAGAACAGAGCCCGGGAGGGCCAGGGACGTAGCTCAGTGGTAGCGCCTGCCTGGCAAGCGTGAGTCCCTGCGGCCATCCAGGCCGCGTGCGGATCGCGCCTTCAGGGCCATGCGTGGCACAATCTCACTTTGGCACACATCGTGGCGGGTGGCCTCGCCTCAGGCTTGGTGCCGCTTCTCTGTCCATGGAGGCTGAGCTGTTTCTCTAAATTATGGCATCTTTCATGCTGTCCTGCAGCAGCTTTAAAACAAAACCTCAGCAGCTGTTGCCTGCACTCATCTCTGAAATCTTCATCAAGAAAGGAAATTTTTTTCTTGAATGCTCAGAGTCCTGAGGGAGATACAGCAGAGTCTGCACTCATTTTCTCGACATAAAATTTCATCATGCTCTGAAACTGAGGAGGTCTCACCGATGGCAGACACAGGTTCTCCGGGAAGTTAGTCTTTCCCAAAGTGGGACCCAGCAACCCCTTAGGACACCTTCACTTGACCATTCCCTGGACTGGTGGGGCAGGGTTGCCCTAGAGAACAGGGGCTTTGACAAATAAAAGCAGTTGCAGTCCTTCTCTCATCTCCATGAAAACCTCACAAAACTTGGTGGCATTTTATAAAGATGTGACAGGAGACAGAAGCTACGTACTTCTCTGCTATTTAGGGAAACAAGATTTTACTCTGTCCCACATTAATCTACAGAGCTTACTTTCAGAATCAGAAGAGATTTTTGGCAGTCTAAAAAAAGATTATGAAAAAATAAATGTTATGTCCATAAAAATACTTCTTCTATTTTATAAATGCAAAAGACCTCAGGAAAACAGTGATGTACTGGGGGACATAAGAGCATTTAACGAAGAGCTCTGTTGTTTCATCCGCTGTATCAGTTCTGCCAGCCTCTGGTGGAGCAGCTTTTATTAAATGCGCCTGACATGCTCTCAGTGTGATGAGGAGTAGCTGCTGTGCTGCGTTCTGAGCGTGGAGAGGGCTCCAGCAGAGGCCACCTCCTCTGGCTGAGAATGTTGGCTTTCTGTCCTCTCCAACTCCAGCTACTTGTATTCAACAAATCCCGCTAGATTTTCTGTGGTCAAATTAAGTAATGCTTTATTTTGAACAATATTAGCCCCCAAAAATCCCAAGAAAAGCCCTAGGCAGCTTTGATTTGCTTCCTTTTTCACTTTCATTCTTTGAGCAGAATAGTGACCAGCTGATGGACTAAGATACCTTGGGCAGTCATGTGACCGTGGGTGAATTATCGGATCCCTGTGTACTTCAATTTCCTCACTTGAAAAATATGGGATGTAAGCACAGTCATCCCTGGGCATTCTCCAGGGATCTGTCAGACCCACAAAGGCACCAAAATCCTTAGCAGCTCAAGTCCCTCTTATAAACCAAGTTGACATTTGCATATTACTGACATCTTCATAAATTTTAAATCATCTCTAGATGACTTATAGCACTTAGAATAGAAGTGTACTAGTGAACAGTAGTCAAACTGTGTTGTTTAGAGAATGACAAGAAAAGAATATCTACATGTTCTATCGTGATGCAATTATTAATATGTTTTTAAAGACAAAGTCTTGCTTTGTAGTTCAGACTGGCCCTGAGCTCACTATGTAGCCCAGGCAAGCCTTGAACTCACAGCAGTCCTCCTGAGTGCTGGGATTACAGGTGTGAGGCCTCAAGCTCAGCATTCAAATGCAATTTTTAAATGTAGATCCACGGTTGATTGTAGCCATGGCTGATGAATCTGGACACGAAGGGCAATGGTACTTACAAAATGACATCCTCATAAAAAGGAGGGAACATATGTGACGTGCCTTGTACGTAGTGAAGTGCTGCCCCGTGCACTTCAGGTGAGTAGCCATCGCTTCTGTGGCTGCTATTAGGCCAATACTTTGCAGTGGGCAGAGAATAGTGAGACTGATGGGGGAAGGGAGTAGACAGACATGGCTTTACATATTACCAACTACTGGCTGCTTATGCTTTCCCAGACTCAGTCTCCCTAGTTACAAAATGCGGCGAAGAACACCTTTGTTAGATACAGATTTCCTGCCTGCATTTTGGTGCTCTCCCAACACTGGTGGTGGTTCAGCTCTAGGTCTCGGAGTGGAATGTCGGCGCGATGGTGGACAAACCACTGACCTCCCTGAGCCTGAGTCTCACATAAGTGGCAAGAAAAGTAGTAAGAGTACACAGCCCTGCTGTCTGATTATATGAGATACGGTACAGAGAAGCCAGCCAGGACTCCACAGAAACTAATAAAAATCGTAACACATTGTTCTCAGGGTCAGCCACATTACAATGGAAACTGTAAAAATAAATTCCTAATTCAAAAGAGACAAAGATGATATTGTAAACAGAGTTACAAAGTACTCTGAGGGGGTCTCTTCTCATGAAGCTCAATCCATCAACAAGGACAGGAAACCTTACCTGGGGATGTGAACTACGTCCCTCTAATCTGTCATGTAATCTCTGAAATCTGTCTTTTCTTCTCTCCCTTTACTACTCACTTCTCTTTTGCTTTGCTTATTTTTGCTGCAAAAGACAAATATAAAATAAAATCCCTGGTTTATCATCAAATCTGAAATTGCCTATCTGCATTCTGGGCATTTTACCATCCTCACCCAACTCAGCACCAGCCTTCACAATTTAAATTGTTTTTTTCTTCTTTTCCATTGTCAAAATGCAGCCGCATGACTACTGAAAACATGCCTTTCAATTTGTTAATTAGCGTCACTTTACATTTCTTGCTTATCACAAATATGTCCTCTTTCTAGAAGGTCTCCGAGGAAAAGTTGTATCCTGATGAATATCAACTGCTTGACTGAAATTTCATCTTTTTTTCCCCTTTTCTGTCTCTAAACGACCCTCAGAGGAAATTAACTAGACTTTGTGTCAGCAGTTACTGTCTAGGCTTCGCTCTGTGGAGGGCTTAGCATCAGCCCTCCAGACAGGCTGACAGTAAGTGGAGGTGTTAACCTGTCAGAGCTGGGCCTATCCTCCAGGGAAAGCCGTACCGAAGGGAGAGAGATGCCGCAGAAGTCAGCAATGAGCCCGCCACTGGCACAGTCCAATCCAAAGGTGGCAAGAAGTCCTTGTGACCAAAGGATTAGAGTCTGGCTCTAGCTTGCTGGACCACACACTCCAACATGCAGCTGAGCTCACCGAGAAGCAGCAGGTAATTTCTAGACTGTGACCCATGGATAAGTGACCACCATGAGCAGCTCTGTCTCAAGGCACCCACACTATCAGCCCCTCAGGGAAAATACCCCAACACCAGCATACCTGGGACAAGCAGCCATTCGTGGTGTGTCTTCTTCAGTGTTCACATTCAAGAAAAGGTCAGAGCTGAGGACATGTCAGTATTTAGATGATTACATTTTATACATGGACCTATCAGTCATTGAAATAAAGGGCCCTTAGCCCGTACTGGGGCTGTTATGCCAAACAAGGTAACATTTTCTCCCCTTTACCCATGTCTGCGCAGCATCTCAACTCTATCCACCAAACAACTCACTCCAAGCCAAGAGGGCACAGAACAGGGTTGCTTCTGTCCAACAATGGACAGTGGGGAAGAAATGAGGCCAAATGAGACCCATTCTGTCCAAAGCGGATGACCCAAGGCTCACTGCTTCAGGTAGATGGAGAGAGACAGCAGTATGAACCAACCCCCAGAAGAAAGATTCTGTGTGTTCAACATTTGTTGACTTCAGATTCATGAAACTTGTCTTGAGTTATATTTCTGTATTCCAAAATCTGTCTAGAAAAAGAAGTCCTGGATATGACCTAAAATGTAAAACTATAAGCAAAGACACAATAGAGGTATTTGGGTATTGATTTTTTTAATTTTTATTTTACTTTGTTTGGTGCTGTGGATTGAAACCAGGGCCTCGTTCATGCAAGGAACACACTCTACCACTGACTTACACCTTTAGCCCAAGAGCTTTTAGAACAAAGTAATAATAACTGAATTATTTTCAATGTGTATGTATATCTATCTATACATAGAGTGAATGGATTAAATATAATTGTTCCTTTAAAGACAAATGATTTTCACATATGTTCAAAGAACCATTAAATAGATTCCTCCAATAGTGCTTAAATACATTCAGTATCACTGAACAGAAAAGCTTTTAGTTTTCTTTTAGATTTCTACTCCCTATGCAGAATTTTGTCTAATTTTCAAAACCATAACCTATCCCACTTGTGCCCTGCAGTTCACAGAACTCTATGGTCACTTTCCATTCAATACTTTCACTTCTGAGCTATAATTACTTGTTCGTACCAAAGAAAGAAAATGCAGTATGCTGCCCATAACCATGCATCAGTTTGTCATTTGGGTTCCTTCTTAGTCATAACACAGAGGTCACAGGCACCACGGAGTGTGATAATTTGAGATCTGAGTTTCTCTGCTGTTCTGAACTCTTCAGAGAAAAGTGACTGAAACAGTCCAATGTGTCTATACATATGACTGACCAAATTCCTCAAGGGTTTAGAAAAGCAACCTAAAGAGAAGGCATGTAACAACAGAGGGATTAAATCATCATTCCCATATCATGGCTGTATACGGTATGGGCCATGTTCCTGGAAACAACAGTAACAACATAAATTTGAAATCAATGTATAAGTAATGGTGGGATTCGCCATGTACAGTGTTGCTGGCTTTCCCGGTGTTCTGATTCTTCTGGTCTTTAGTTTCTGAGATGAGGGATTCTGTGAGGATGCAGTGTCGGGCAGGTCCTGTCTTCCCACCTCATTGCTCTGCTTCTAGCTCAGTGCAGGAAGAGAACAATGCAGCCTACACAGCAAGATGCTTGGAAAGCCAAGAAACATAAACTTATATAGTATGTTAATACATTCACAAATATTATATTCAGTATGGTTTTCTTAAATCTTTGAGTAAAGGGCCACTACATTTAAAGCAATGGGTACAGCAGAAATACTGGGGAAAATGTAATATGCCACTTTCTTCATGCCTCCAAATCTTTTAAGGTCCTTTTATCTGTACTTACTCTATTGTCAGAAAGTTTACTCTGTTTTGGGGCGTCTAAGACACTCTGTAATAAAAGACACATTCCTAGTGAACTATCCAAAAGGTTCATAAAAGATGGTGAATCAAATAGTAGTACCACACAATTTCTCCTCAAACCAGAGGGAAATTGTTTTCTAAAAAACAAAAAACCCACATAGAAATAGGCAATTATTTTGAATGTATATAGGTAGGAAATGAGATCCTTAGATAATAACTTTTTGCATGAGTAGGAAAAATCATCAATAACCATTCTCAAGAAACAGATTAACCCTGGCACAGTGAAGCATATCTATAATTCCAGCTACTTGTTAAGCTAAGACATAAGGATTCCAAGTTTAAGCCCCCAAATGGTCATCTTAGTCAAACTGTGTCTCAAAAGGGCTTGGGATATAGTCCCGTGGCTTTAATCCATAGTACCAAAAAGGAATTAAATGACTCATACTGAAAGTTCAGTAACATAATGTTGATCTTATATTGAATCCTAATTTTTCCCTTGTTCCACTCTTCTTCCTTTTTTCCTCTAGCTCAGAACTATAAACAGATCTAATTTACACTTCAGTTTTTAAGGAGGAATCCTGGCAATACCCTGTCTGGAAGTTAGGAAGTTGAGTCATAAGAGATGTGAAACCAAACTGAGACCTAGAATCATAATAAGACTTGTGAGAAGGTCTGAAGGGCAAGGCAAGAACCCAATCAGTAGAAAACTGATATTGTAAAAGGAGCAGCCGATTATACAACTGCTGGTCCTTCTTTGCTCAAAGACACAAAGAACCTGGGAATGGGCCCAGGTTGCTGTGAATTATTCTCTGCCAGAATAACAAAATTCACATGTACATGCACAAAGCTGTATATATATGCACAAATCTCTACACAAATCCCTCAGATGACTCAGATGCTTTCTGGGCACTCATGAAAGCTATAAAGGCAAATGAATAAATCTTTCCTAAAAATATGAATAAACAAAGTTTAAGATTTAAATTAGGTCTTTGTAGATGCAGAGGAAAATTAAAACAGTTTATACACCAGTACTCCAGCCCTCAACATACACACACAGTACATAGTTTGTTAAGTAGGCTAATGTGATTTAGGTAAGATTGTCCCTAATTTGAAGCATGATGTTAAAATTTAAGGAAAATGCACACTTAAATGCAATATATTCATCTGCTTTCTTAGCCATGAATCACAAAAAGTGACAAACAAATGACAGCTCATGGCTCCTGAATGTTCACTGTTTTAATGACAGTTTCAGTTGAACAGATAAATGGTTTCATAGCCTGCAGTACTATGATTTTCTGCTTAACTGAAAAGATTATTATCATTCAGCTGGGTTTATACCAGTATTACATGTCTGAACTATCTGTTTAAACTACATATTCTAAAAGACAAAGAATATTAGGTCATGACTTTTCATTAGAAAACCAAGTTAGAGTGGTACCCTTTTGAAAAGGAAATTGTAGAGCAAATAGATCAATTTCTCACAAAGCTGAAAACCATGGATCTTACATTTTTAAAATAATGTCAGTACCTACAATTTAAGTTGTATAATTTCTTAAACAGTGCCAATGCTGGAAACAAAGGAGACTTTGAAATTAACTTCATCCACCCAGTCTGTTCTTGATTGCCTGTGCAGTAAGATGGTAGGGAAGGATTCTTAAGTTCGTCAATTCTTGAATAGGGTAGCATGTATCCATGGGTCAGCTCTGGAGAGAAGGGAGAGAAAGTGACTGGTGGAAATAAAGGTTGACTTTGGCAGAATCTGGGTTGGACACATTCCAAATATGTCACCAGCATTTTCCACCCTATATGTCCTTGCAGTGTGACCTGGGCATTCCTCTTAGGGAGAGGTGGGGTTCCCAGCCCTTTTCTTTGACTCTGGCTAGATGTTACTTTGTGACTTCCTTTGCCAACAGAGAACGGTAGAAACGGCACTCTGCACTCCTGTGCTAGATCCTAAACATGCCTTGCTTTCTCAAGGTGCCCTCTCTTTGAACCTGGCCCCAATACCTTGAAGAATCCCAAGCCTTCCCTGTGTCAACTACACAAGCGGCCACAGGGAAGTGCTCCAGTCCACGCTCCAGATCAGGTGTCCACGGAGTGTCAGCACCAGCCACCAACATGTAAGCCACCAAGTCCCAGCCAGCAGCTGCACAGAGGACCAAAGGCAAATGGCTAACACAAATGCTCTGCCCAGATTCCTGACTCAATCTCTGAGCAAACTACTGGTTGTTTTTATTTGTTTCTATCCCCTGAAATTCTGAGGCAGCTGGTTACACAGAGGAAGTGACAGAAACCAACACCTGTGGTGAGACAGGCGTTAGAACTCCTGTGACCAGACTAGAAGGTCATGCTAGGTTCTCAAGGAGTTCTGTGATTAGAGTTTAAGGAAGTAAAGGTGATAAAATAGTAAAAAAAAAAAAAAAAAAAAAAAAGTTAAAAAATATTTTGACAGTGGTCCAATAAAATTTTAGTGGGATAAGGTGGAAGTGAAGAAGAGAAAATGTTTAACTAGAAGAGTCAGTAAGCCTTATGCTAATGGGGCTTGAAACAGGAGAGGAGTGACTCAGTCTCTCATTCTCAGTCTCTCTCTCTCCCTCTTTTACACACATGCATGCACACGCGCAGGCACACACACACACACACACACTGGCTTCCAGTCTCTTACTGCCAGGGGTAAGCAAGACAACCTGAAAGAGCAACCAGTTGCCAGGAGGTGGGAGAAGCAAGCTTACTTCCATGTTAAACTCAAAAACTCGGATGCAATGGAAAACGACAGTCCCTTTAGGAAGCTTGAAATAAAAGTCATGGAACATAGGTGAAAAGATCTATACATCATGGTACCGAGGGGACAGGGAAAAGTCTAAAACCGAAGTGCTTTGTGAAAAGAAAGAGAAACTAAAAGCAAGATGGCAACCACTCCAGCTTTGCAGGGCAACTCTGGCCACATGGCAGAAAACATGGTATCTTACAATGACACATGCACGCCTACCTTTAGAGCAACTCAAATAGCTAAGACTTGGAAGCGGTATGTCCATCAACAAATGAATGGATAAGGACAACGTGGTACCTTGACGCAACAGAATACTACTCTGATATAAAGAAGGATAAATCTGAGTCTTTTGTAGGACAAGGGATGCACCCAGAGACAACAATCTTAAGTGAAATAAATCTGAAATGCAAGCTTAAATATCACCAGGCTTCTCTCACATGAAACCAAAATATAAATAAATTTAAGAACAAAATAAAAGACAGGTAATCAAAAACATGGAGATAGATCTTTTGCAGACAGGGGACCAAGGAGGAAAAGAGAAGGGGGAAAGAGGAAATAAAAACAATCAGGATGTGTTGTGCATATGTGCAAACTCTTCCATGATATATGTAATTGCTATGTACTGAAAACAAAGTATAAAATATTAAGTAAAGAAAGCATGGTGTCACAGAAAAATCTACTTTAAGTATTCACTTTTTCATTAACCACCTATTGTCTGTTTCTGTCAGTGATTCTCAGCCATCTCCGAAGAGCACCCCTTTCCTCTCCATGCCAGGCCTGCTGCTCTGTGTCATCCTCCCATTGTCTGCAGCCCCCCCCTTGCCTGCCCATCATTCCTCTCCTTCTAGTGTCCTGCCTACGGACTGCACTGTAACCCACCGACGTCATACATGAAGTCCGAAATCCTCATCTGACACTTGGAGAAATGAAGCCTGCAAGGAGGTGATAAAGGTCAAATACAGTCATTAAGCACAAGGTCTAATCAGACAGAACAGGGACCTCTCTTAGGAGGAGGAAAGACACACACACACCCTCAGCCCATGCCTCTAAGCGAGGACACGGGGGGAAGCAAGGACTCTACGACGCGGAATGGAACCCACCCCTCCCTCATCTACAACATGCTGTCCCCCAACAGAAGCTTACTCAACATGTCCCTCAAATTGTTGACACCTGCAGATAATTTATGTTGCTTCAAGTGCCTATTTTGGATGAATGGGTCCTAATATCTCCTATTATTACAGCTCTCTGAAGGTTCCCTCCTTCTGAGTCCACAAGATTCTTTCCTTATTTAAAACCTGCGAGTTTTATCAATTCCTGAGTCTTAGTGGACTGTTCCTGTTAGCAATAATACTTTATTTTGTCCTTGTTGCCTTAGGTTTTATTTTCCTTATTATTGGTATATTTTATTTATTTTTAATTTAATCTTTATTGGTACATTATATACACACATCACGATTATGCTCAACATTGAGAACTTGTACCAGTGTATGGTATGACTTCATTCACATTTTTCCCCTTTCCCTACCCACCTACAACCTCCCACCTCTACACACACCCACACACACACACACACACACACACACACACACACAAAGGAAACAAAGCTTACTGGTATATTTTAAGTCTGACTCTTTAGTTCGCAGGGGTGTTTCCACACAAACATGCTATATTGATCTTAAATTAGCTGATATATATTAATATATATAAGATGAAATATAGAAAAATAATCTTACCTTCTATGTTAGGAAAGACATATACTTAAATTGCTAAATCCGAAGTGTATACTTTATCTTGAGTACTTAATGTCAGTGTATCCTTTTCAATATTCACTAAACACGGAATAAACCCTTCAGTTATTGAAAAGGTGTGTTTACACCAGTTGGCCAGAGTGCAAATTGTACTGTCTGTCCTGGCACACAGAAGTAAACTATCATTATTTATTTGAAATAAATAAGATCTTTTTACAATAATACTAAGGCTACAGCCCAGCTAAACACAGTGTGGCTAAGAAGTCTGCATTTAAGAAAACCTTCCTTTTACTCTCTCTTTTCTCTGCTTGCACACATCTCTCCTCAATGATGCCTTTAACCCCCAGCTTTCTTCCTTCCCCTTTATCCTTAAGGCAATCATCTGTTTTATAATTTTAACTTCTTTGTCTTATCTTTCCATCTCCTGTCATCTTTTCCCCCATGTCTTTTAACTTTCATCACTATGAAATCACACCTGCTTTGAAATACTGCTTCTATAGTAGCCAATACATCATGTCTTATAGTCCTGTTATTTTTTTAAGCCCAACTTTTAAGTTTCTTTTTAAAGGCACACATATTGTACTATTTTTCTTCCATACAGCTCTTGACTAATTTCAATGTGGATCAGCAATACTACATAGAGAAGAGGTGCCTGAACTGACAGTAGAGTTGGGCTTGAAGACTGGACCTAATGGTGGTGTGTTGTCTTTTATGATCAGCGTTTCACATATATATTTAATCAACTGGGAAAATTAAATGACTGTAGAGTTGATTATGACTTTTCTAAAGCTGACAACTAAAACTCACTATAGCCAGTGCCAGGAGAGGTGGGCAGTGTGTCTGTGACCGGTGACATATGCCCGTCCCACAGAGAGTAGCACGCTTGACTCCCACATCCAGGGGAGGTGTGCACTTCGGTGCTACCACTTAGCAGCCATGTAACTGGGGACAACTGGCTTGTACCACCCAGGTTCTTTCCACTCACTCATATGCAAATGGGGCCACTGGAAGGACTTTTCAGCAGATGACAGGATCACACCTTACCTCACGCCCACAAAGCGCCTACCACACAGCAAGCATTTATTGGCTACAGGCTGCTCTGATTCCCTGACCTTCTGGCACACACACACTGTGCCTGGAAACCCGGGAAGAATCCAGGTCCCTGATTTCTTCTCACTCCACGGGAGGAAGGGAGAAGAGGAAAGCCTTAGGGTATCAGCATGAGCAGCGGAGAGGGTGAAAGCCAGCTGAAGTGTTTGGAAGATCTGAACTGTTTCGTATAGTTAATGTTAGGATGTTAGTCTGACAACTTAAACTAAAGTTCCTTTGCCTTATAATTACTGATAAAATCTTATGAGAAATTTGCTTGGGAGGAGCTGCATTTTTCAAAGTGAAATAAAGAAAAGCAATAAAATGGGAAAATTCAACTACATTTTTTTTATTGTTGCTGATTTACATTGGTTTCCTGTGAATTCTGGCAGCTCTGAAGCAATCGAGAGTTGTTGAAAATATCACCTTAGAATTATAAGGTGGAGAGACACTTTTTGATTTTCTTTTATACACACAGGTATCACACAAAAAGAGAAAAGCAGAGGAAGGGATGGGGAAGAAGGTGGAGCAGAGCAAAGAGGTCGGGTGGGGAGTGAATGTGAGTACACACATCCTTACTAGGCTTCCACACCCGTCACCTGTAAAGCACACCTGCACGTCCAGAACCATGGCCTTCTCCTTCCAGGCTACATGAATGCATTTCTTAGGGCGGAAAGGCTCTTCTGACATGTGCCAGAGTTTTCTGAGAGAAAAACAAGAAGCTGGCACCTAAGAACGGTGCTGTGAGGCAGGCAGTGAATCCTCTTGCTAAGCACTAACCTCCTGGAAGGTTGCTGTCCAGTGGATGTCCAGTGAGGTTGCTGGACACCCTCCGAAACACAGGGGAAGAGAAACCAGCTATACTAAGCCTACCAGGTCCACTTTGACACCAGGAAGACCAACATTCCTTACTAGTGACATACCCTTGAACATTTCCCTCAGTCTCTGTAAGGTCCAGTTTTCTCTTCCCTAAGTAAGGGGCAAACATAATACCCTACTGGGACTGACTAGACATTAAACAACGGATGTACCTGAAGAGCTAAGCCTCTGCCTCATAAATGGGAAGTGAATAAAGCAAAATGGGTTTTATAAGGACAGGAAGAACTTGAGTTTTTCCTCAGATTGAAAGAAAATATCAAGGGACACAACATGACATTTGTCTTCATATATTTAACAACTTGTCTATGAGGTCCTGGGGCAAGTCCAAAAAGAAACAATAGGTAAAAGTTAAAGTATAGGAAACAACTGCACAGTAAAATAGACTCTGCTATTTTCAAAAATAATTATTTTGGTTTCTTTTTCACTAGAGAAAATTACCTCTCAATTTGACACTCACTGAGGAAATAAGTTCACAACAAGGTGGCCAAGTGCCAAACTAGAATGTGAATCAGGTAAATGGGGGCTCTGGGTTCCCTTTCGGATATGTGGCTTCAATGATGTAGAAAACAGGCCATTTCTGAAAGGCTCTGTGGGACAGGGCCACCGACATAGGAAGCAAGCTACCATTACACACAGGAAGTTCAAGAATAATTCAGGGACGCTGGAAGCAAATCACCACCAGGGATTCTTCTGACTGTGGCAAACACACACGAAAACACAGGCTTACAGATCTGACCATGATCTCAGTAGGTTTGTGAAACTATAATTCATTACATGGTTTAACCCAAGGCTAGTGTGATCATATTTACCTTTGTTGGAATCGAGCAAAAGAGAAATAAATGGATTATCATAAATTTGCATTTGTCACTGTTTACTTCAAGCCTTTGATAGTTGGTACCCGAAATGTTTATTCTCAGCATCATTTATTTATTTTTATTTGTTTGTTATTTAATTTTTTGATGGTACCAGGGATCAAATTTGGGCCCTTGTGCTTCCAAGATAGATGCGGTACCACTTGCACTAAACCCCCAGCTCTAGCATCTTTTATTTTAAAAAATAGTACACATTTACACAGTATTCATGATAACATTCACAGAGGCAGATGATATTGCTATTTTTCTCACATCACCAGGCAAGCAGAGCATACAGTCTATTTTCTTTACAGAGCAAAACTCAGCTCTGAGGGACTGATGAGTCAGTGGCAATGCACAGCTTCCTGCAGCCTTCTGATCCCAAATTCCTCCTCTTTCCCAGTGTATCACACTGTGTTTCTAAAGGGCCACATAACTTTTCTTTCTGGGAAGAGTACGGGTGTACACAGTGCAGACAAACAGAACAAGGATTGGATTATCCATTCCTGTCCTAGATGGGCAAAGACCTTTCAATAAGGACATCAATCCACAGACTTTTAGTAAAGAAACTTCAAAGGAAACTTTTTAAAAAAAGCACAGAACCACATCAAAAAGTATGAGGCACAAACATAAATCAGGCTGCAATAAATATATATGAAAACCCAAGTAAATATATTCAGTTTCAATGAAACATATCTCATACAGGTAATAATAGTACATTCAACCAAAATACTAGAAGCTTCTCTTTCTCATGATTTAGAAAGCAGGATGGAGTGAAACTCCTACATAACAACAAAGAAAAACTATATGATATTCTTGACCCTATTAGATACCCGAGGGTTGAGGACACAGGGTAACCAAGGAGAATTAATTACAAGATGGACAGGGCCTTCTCAGGAGACATGGGACATTTGCACCAGGTCACGTGGAGAGGGGTGGCCATACTAGGAGGCAATAACAACAAATTTGCTACATTTTAAGAAATTGTTGGAGGTCAAACAGGAGTGATATTTTGGTCTGGAATACCTAGGGTCCCGAAGCACTCACAGGTACACCAGCTCATCAGGAAGCTCTTTCCCACCAGCACGTACAGAACATTCTCCAGAAGGACCAGGGAAGAGCAGGGGACAGGAAGGAGTTCTGCACAGAGGAAGCGATGCACTGCTTCTCCAGGAAAGGCCCAAAGCCCACACTCAGCCAGACCGTTTGGTGGAGAGAGCAAAAGGCTCAATGCAAAAGCCAACTAAAGAAAAACGAAAACAGAAACAACCTAAATATCCACCAGCAAAAAAATAACTGATTAAATGGATATGCGACATTCATATAATGGAATATCCTGCATCCTTAAAAATGTCTGAATCATAAACACACAATTTTCAGAGGGAAATCAGATACATTTATATAGAAAAGCATCATAAGAATGCACTTTTTGTGCCTGGGGTTTTTTTGTTGCTGTTGCTCAACATCGTGTTTTTAAGTATCATCGATGTGGTTGATATAGTTCCAAGCTACACTCAGACATAGACTTAGCTTTCCAAAGGGTTAGAGTTACGGTTATCAGTCATAGTCATAACCTCAGTACTTCAGGTCTAGCACTGGCAAAAATAGAAGTTTGAAAAATGCACGAGTGGAAGGCTGAAAGAAATTAATTTTCTAAACTGTAAAGCAAGCAGCTGCAGTCAACAAACAGTTATCAACCCCTGGGGGTTCCTGGCACAGACCTAGGTTCTGGTAAGACTAAGACACTCTCGAGAAGATCCCTCGTTTGATGGAACTCACATTCTATTTGCAGAGAAGTAAAAGTCCCACACAGAGCATGGTCTATTTAGGAAAGTAATGTTTCAATTTTTTAGCAGCTGTCTCTGACAAAGCCATATGAAGAGCATCTAATTGGACCCCAGCATTTTCCAGTTGCTGAGGAGTTGGCTGTATTTAAATGAAGCCCAAAAGACATTTTAGATCAAAGACCATTAGAGAGCATTAAGTTCCACATAGTGATCTTCTCACTCTGGTTATTGGCCATTGTTGTCAAACAAAGGAATTTTGAAGTCGTTTAGGGATAGAAGAAATATAATACTCATGATTACTGAAGTTTCTTGGAATTTCAGCCAAATATTCTGAGTACTTTTTCCAGGTGACTGATCAGAATTTTGAAGGCCCTCATCTTTGTAATGGAATATGCAGTCTTGTAAATCACTGTCACCTTGTCCAGAACAAAAGTAAAAGGATTATTTTGTCACAGTGAATTTAAATGCCATTTTTTGTAAAGGGATCAAATATACTAAAAAGACTTTGAAGTATCAGTAACAATGGTATCTTTATTTCTATTTATCACATGACTTGTGGCAGTTTGCAGTGTGAAATCTCATCCTTTTTGAGGTATTTTTAACATGAAGCCAAGAAAGTCTTTATAAAACGGGTATAATCATTGTTCTAGAAGCTAAACATTATCCTTCGTGTTCTAAAGAAACACAAATCCATCTGAATGCACAGTGTTCCTTGTGTTAACGAACCAAACTAATCAAAAAGAAGTAATTTAGTAGGAAATGAATGTGGTTAAGATGGAGCTCACTTAGGTAGAGCACTTGTGTAGCATTTATGTGGCTGTGGATTTGATGCTAGCACCAAAGATGGAGGAAATCCAAAGCAGTACACGTGGCCTTTACCACATCCTCCACCCACTCCTATCAGAAGGATGTTCACTGTTACATGTGTGTCTACACAGAACTTTCAATATAAATATAACATGTTTGGATAAGAACACAAAACATGTATATTAAACAATAATGAAGAACAGGTACAAATAAAGAAATTCCAACCTCAGAATATACAAAGAACTTATTAAAAATACCATTTGTTAGGACCCTGGGATACCTTTCCATTCCTGGAGGCTTCTAAAGGCAGTCAACATCTGTAAATTTGTAAATCCTTCCCTTGCTCTTGTGTTATGCTCCTTACATATACAACCCCAAAGGAAGGAAATGCATACGTATGTGCACATTTTTAATTTGACTTGTTTTATATGTCTTATGTGTGTACTGACCAAATTTTATTAATGAACAGATTAATTTGAGATGGATGGAATCATGTTTATATAAATGTTTATATAAAGTTCACAGACAGACAAATCTAATTGGTGGAGTATTAGTAGGGACAGTGATCAGCTAGGGAAAATTAGTGACTGAAGGTGGTCAGGAGGGGACCGATGGACTTCAGGAGAGTTTAGTTCCTAATTGGGTGTGGTCATCAAGCAGCACATTTCAGATTTGTGTACATAGACAGGTTGCACACATAATTTTTTTTTTAAAAACCTGCAGCTTATAAAGTACAGGACTTATATAAGTAAATTTCTTTTTTTGTTTGTTTGTGATTTTGAGACAGGGTCTCACTTCATAGTTCAGGCTGGCCCTGAACTCACTATGTAGCCCAGGCAAGCCTGGAACTCAGCAATCCTCCTGCCTCGGCCTCCCAAGTGCTGGGATGACAGACATAAGCCACCATGCGCAGCATTATGGTATGTGGTACTGATTGCTGGTTGTGGTATTGTTGTATGTGGTTACCAGGGATTGAACCAGGGACCTTGTGCTTGCTAAGCAGGCGCTGGAACCACTAAGCTAAATCTTCGGCCCATAAGTAAATTTCTTGCTGTTCATACCATTCAACAACATTCTCAACACTTCCTAAATCTTGCTCTAACTCAAATGTCACCTCTTCTCCAAGACTCTGTAAAGTCCTAAGCTTGAATGAACTTTTCCCTCCGAACTGCTGTAACATTTTGTTTAGGCATCTCCTTTACCTTTTTTAAGGACGCTGAATGTTCACACCACCTACCACAGTGCCCGGGATATATAAGTACTCAGACATTGTTAAGCAAACAAACACTTAACATTCTATTCTGTGAACTACTCCACATGACCTTGGTGTTTCTGAGTGCTCTTTAGCTTACCCTTTTATTCAGCATAACATGTCATGTATGACCTGTGAGAGTCTGCCTGCCATGTGACAGCAAGAAGCCTGAAAGCCCTTCTTTGGCTGGCTTGGACACACTGAAATGCAAACAGGTTTACCTCAACTATAAAGACAATAATACAATACCCACAACAGAAAAAGGAATGTCCACACATGTGGTTGTATAACTTGCTTTTTACTCTTCCAATACCGTGTTTCTATGTCCAGGCACACAGTTCTCACTCAAGTACACCATTTTCTGCAGCAGCGAGGAATGACCCTGTGAGCCACAATGTCTGCAGGCTCAGAATGCCCAAGCATCTGTCTACAGACACTACTGTGTTATGTCAAAGGTTTTACTGTGAAGGTCACAAACATCGTCATAAAGTTGTCATTTATAATATCTATGTGAGAGTAAATCTCCAGGAATTATTTTATAGACTAGAACTGTATACATAAGGATTTTTACAATACCTACTGTCAGTAGATGTCAATAGTGTATGTTTCTACCATGACAAATCCCACAGTGCTCCAATTCATTGTTTCTGCATGTTAACATGTCTGAAATCCAGTTTCTCCTTATAACCTACAGCATTCTATTATCACAGCCTGGTGGCAGCTGTGACATCGTTGTCACCCTCTGGTATTCTAGCCAGAAAGCCACTTGACAACCCTCTCCAGAAGGGGTTGTAGCTGCTGACTGTCATGTGAAACACTGTGACACCTTCTTTAAGATCAAGAAAATGTCAGCACAGAGTCTCACAGAATGGTTATCTGAGGTTTTCTGAAGGAAAAAAGCCCAGGGACCTATGCAGAGCTCTTGAGGACGTGCTGACTCCTTCCACTTCTCAGGGAAACACATGGTGGCTTTACTGAGAAACTGTGGAAGTTGGTGCCTGTGTGGAAAAGCGGTTGATAAAGACACGATTCTGTGAAAATGTTTAAGGAAATACCAGTTTAACCGATTTATTGTGCTTATATTGGCTCTATGTGTATCTTCAGGAGTGATCAATTTTTTTTTTTTTTTTTTGAGACAGGGTCTCGCTTTGTAGTTCAGGCTGGCCCTGAGCTCACCTCACTATGTAGTCCAGGCAAGCCTCGAACTCAGCAATCCTCCTGCCTCTGCCTCCCAAGTGCTGGGATTACAGGCATGAGCCACCACGCCTGGCTGGAGTGGCCAATTTTTAAAGTCTATTTCTGAAAAGGGTAAAGAAGAGCTTATAACTATATAATAAAATCTATGTAATAAGATAGTACTGTGTTGGCTACATTTAATAAGCATGGGCCTTGTGATAGTTAATCTTGAATATTAACTTGACTGGCCTGAGCCACACCAGGAAGATTATTGAGTCATGCTTTTGGGTGTGTCTGGAGGGTGCCCCGAGGGCCACTGCCATGTGGGACAACTATCCTCAATGTGGCCAGTGCTGTCCACTAGGATGGGGTCCCAGATGGAACGAAGGTGGAGAAAAGGAAGCCCACCAGCAAGGCTTCCTCCGCTTCCTGTCCACACCAACAGAGAGCTGTCCTCTGTCAGGCTCCCCGCCAGGACGGTCGGCCTTGCCGCACAAGCAACAGACCCAGTGACCACGGGTGGGACTTCCCAGACCTCAGACCCAAACAAATCTTTTCACCTTTGTTTTTCTCAGGCCTTTTACATGATGACAAAAAGCTTGAGAGGCTTTACAATGAACAGGAATGTAGATTTTAGCAAAGACAATCCAGGACCTCTACATCCATCCACTGATAGGTACTATGCTTTTATCCCTTTAAAAAAAAAAACAATTTTAGATAAATGATATAAGATGTGACCAAAATATACAATATCTACATTTTTAAAATTTTTTCAATAGGACACATTACCAATAATCCTGATCAAACTACTCCTCCTTTTGAACACACCCCAGGGTTCATGCCACTTTTGGAAGCAGTTCTGAAAGTCCCCTTTTGTGGTTGTCTTCATAAGGTATGGGCAAAAATGTGATAAACTGAGTGCCATCCAATGAACAGGCTGGCTCTGGAAAGTATTAAGGTGTGCCCTCATCAACCTTCTTCACTGTATCTGGCACTGTGTAACTTCTAGTTCTTCCTCAAAGTCAAAATGACCATAAAAGAAAAAACGCGTTGAACAAACTCAGGACATCAAGGCGGCCATGACACCATAACCAAAGATTCTCACAACAGAAAACTTCCAGAACTGCTTCAAAAAGTGGCAAGAATTATGAACTAATTGTGTTTCAAGCATAGAGAAGTTTTTTGAGTGGGATTCAATGCAGTGTGTCTTGTACTATAATGAATTTTCAAAAATTTAATAATTTGCCACATTTATTTGCTTTACCTTGTATAGTATTTTAATTTACGTACTTCTGATCAATAATGAAGATGAGTACTTTTGATCCTTTTGGGGAACCATTTACAGTCCTTTCTGGAAACTGCCTGTTTTTATATTTTTTTCACTTTTCTTTTGAGATATTTTTCATTTCTTGGTTTTTGTGACAGTTCTTCATAAGCTAAAATATTAAATCTTTGAGAGATGCCATGGAAACATTATCATTTATCATTTAAACTTTGTTACTGCTTTTTTCTTGCAATTTAGAGACAATCCAATGAGTAAGAGCTACCAGCAAATCCCAGATTTGCTCAAATTTTACTAATCTCTTTAG
Organism: Thryonomys swinderianus; assembly: GCA_004025085.1. NCBI lineage: Eukaryota > Metazoa > Chordata > Mammalia > Rodentia > Thryonomyidae > Thryonomys > Thryonomys swinderianus. Next base: position 42,588 of record PVIC010002835.1, read on the forward strand.
ATGCCTCCTTTCTTCATGAAAATCCCTCAGAGAGGGAGGAAAACACCATATAAATAGAAATAATGCCGATTAACATCAACATATATTCAGAGACACTAGAAACCTGGAGGCAATTTCCTGTCTTTGATCATATTTTCCCCCAGAGAATGAAGTTCTAGCTCCTTCCCAGACCCGCATTCACTCTGGGCTCCCTCCCAGGCTGGTCATTAAAGGGTCGCAAGTCCAGCAGAGTCAGTGCAAGCCTGTATCATAAGCAGCAGTTGCCCCCAGCCAAGAACTTGAGCCTCCAAGTTTTAGTCCCTGCCCTTTCCAGGGCTCAAGCTTTCAAGTCCTGGGCACATCAGTCACACACCCTGGGGACAGCATGACCACAAGTGTGGCCCGAAGTGTGTATTGTGATGACTAGCACAGAAAGCATTGCCATGTACAGGAATAAAGAGTCCCAAGTCCTGACCTTGGCCCTGTTCCTAACTAGACATGTGAGTTCAAACAAATAATTTTACTTTTCTGAGTATTAGTTTCCTTTCTGGAAGCAGTAAGCATACACAGTATGCAAGGTGTTTTCCAACACCCACATTGTGGTTCTGGGGTTCATACCTAGTCTCAACTCCCTTACTTATTTGCTGCCCTAATAAAAACAACAATGTAAAATTAAGGCATGCCTTTCTCCAAAGCTATTGAGTGTCCTTAAACATTGTGTTACCTTGCTTCTCTCATATTTGCAGAGCAGTTTGATTTGTGCTTTCTTTCCACATTGCACAGGACTGGGCTGACTTGAAAGTCAAGGTTAGAAACATCAAAATTTTATTGGACTTTTGACCCACTCACCTCAGCCACTACAGAATGGTCCTAAAAACACATTTCATTATTCTTCCAGTTGGTTTTAACAATCATAACCATGAGCTTTTTTAGCTCTTTCCTTTGAAGATCCATTCTGTAATTACCTGACTTTAGTAGTTTTTTTTCTAAAATGTGGCAGTTTAGGAATTCTTTTCCCTACCTCCACTTGATTATCTGCCCCTCTTATACAGTTTTACTGAAAATTTATCCTAAATTTTATTATTTGTAATTTTAATTGGACTATGTGATGTTTATGCTTCCCATTATTGCTGGTTTGCCAGGGTAAAGAAAATTACTATTTTCTAAGAGCTGGCATTGGGGGTACTGAGAAAGAAGGAAATGCCCTTGTGTGGGGGAGGAGAGAACTCTGAGTGGATATCCACTCCTCCACTGCTCTCCACTCCTTCCAAAACCTCAATGAAGAGGTCAGTCCTGTTCAAAATGCAAGAGGCAAATGTAGGACTTGGAAGCAAGAAGCTACATGGGAAACGTCAGGCTCTGGGTGAAAGAAGGACCAACAATAGTAATTCTGGCTACTTTTGGTCAGATTTCAGGAGGGCCATGGAGGAAGCTTTGGTCCCCCCATTTGACTTCCCTCAACAGTGAGGGAAATGGAAATAGGGCTCCTGAGACACACTGCAAAACAATCCAAGAAAGTGGGAGAGCTGGGAGGAACCATTTTAACATAAGAGGCAATCACTATTTCATGGGAGTAGGTGGAAACACATAGAGCCTGGAGACACCAGGGATTGAAATGGTGTGAGGAGAAAGAACAGGGTGATCCACCACATCACCAAAGTTTAAGAAAATTCTTTGGGGGATGATAATGTGTCGCATACAGCATGTGTTGTGACCTGCAAGTCTTCAGTCAGTGGTGTCACTGTGTGTAGGAGCATACCTGTGTACGTGACATATGTTAGTGAGGCCTTTGTTCCCTGATGTGTGTTTGCATCTGAGGTCTAATTAGGTTTTAGTTAACAGATTTTGCAAGAGTCATCGCCAAGGTCTCATGATGAGCCTTGAAATTACAAAGCCCTGAAACTCTAAAAAAAAAGAAAAAATCTTGAGAACACTTGGAATTTTTATTGGACAAAGAATAAAGATGAAAATCAATCATAAGTTAGACCCAAGGGGCTGGGAATATGTGGTATCTGAATTGCTCCTTTCCCCAAACGTCGTTCACAAAACTCTCTACTGTGCTAAATGTATGCTAATTTTTACATATTTTCAATATCTTCAAGTTCTTTTAAAACATTTTTTAAGACAAGCAATAATTTCCAGAAAAATTAAATATATAATTCTGTCTTGGAAGAACAAGGTGAGAAGTTCTTATCCTCACTTGGAGATGCAATTCTGGAATGGTCTTTAGAAAACTTTCAGTAATGGAAACAATCTGACTTCTATTGTATCCAAAATGAAAATAAAATCGGGTACCTCAGATCATAAAATTCTGTGCCTACTATTAAAAAAAATAATGGCATCAGGAATGTTCCGACCTTCATTTTGTAGGCCGATCCCACACAACTCAGGAGCCTCATTTTCTCGTGTGCTTTCCTTTTTTGACATATACTCAGCCTGAGCCATATCCAAGCTAGACAAATCAGAATGACAGAAGATATGGAATGCGAGGCACAAAGAGGAAAGAATAAGCCCCACATTACATAACGAATCTCTGATCCAATCCCATCCTTTCAAATTCCCCAATGTTCAGTGTGATTGTGAACTGTACATAAAATGTACTAATAAAGAATTGAATTTTAGCCGGGCGTGGTGGCTCACGCCTAAAATCCTAGCACTTGGGAGGCAGAGGCAGGAGGATTGCTGAGTTCCAGGCTTGCCTGGGCTACATAGTGAGCCCAGGGCCAGCCTGGACTACAAAGCAAGACCCTGTCTCAAAACAAAACAAAACAAAACAAAACAAAACAAAACAAAGAAGAATTCAATTTTAAAAAGCCATTCATATTTCATTTTAACACAAATACATAGCTGGTGAGCCCTTTGCTCCTTCCCTGCAAACCCTTGGGCACAGCCACAGGCTTTGCTATTCTCTGAGTAGAAGAGAGGCCGCGATGCCACATTCACCCTATAGCTGCAGGACCTGGCACTGCACAGGTGACGCTGCTTTTGTGCTCGGATGGAAGGGAGCACAGCAAGCGCAGGGACACGAGGACCTAGTGGCCAGGGCGCTGCGGACAGTGCCAAGGCAGGGCCTTTCAACTTCCGAGTTTACACAGCGAACTCAGCATTTCAAGTCACACCGCAGAAGAGACTGCACAGGGTTTGCGAAGCAGCTGCCTCAAGCAACGTAACATAAATAAGTACGTAAGTGAAAGTTAGAAGAAAACACGTGGATCATCGGACTGTGGCTGCAGCGTGACCACAGTGGCTCTGCTCTAGGCAGTACTTACACAGAGCCGATGGTCACGGTAGCCACTGCCTTTCCCTCCTTGTCTCTAGGCTCCTACACTCACTGACTGCATTGAAAACAAAGACACTGATTCTAACGCCTTCATCTCACCATCCACTGTGGTTTGGAGATGAAGGTGCACCCGTTTGTTTTGTTTTGTTTATCTGACTGTGCAAGTCTCACCATGTGTACTCATAATCTACTAGAGAATGTGTCCCATTTGCTAGGTTGTATAGGAGGGAAAATTTTTGCAGCCCTTTCTCCCACATGAACCCACATACAGCCCTTTGCCTCCATAAAAACTGTAACAGCCTTGGCTTGCACAACGGACAGGAAGTGTTTGGGTCAGATAAGACTGCATTCCAGTTGTACAGACCTTGCCCCTTAACTAAAAAGCCCTTCCCTCGAAAGAAGCAAATACAGGCTAAAAACTGAAATAACATATACATGGGGAATAAAATAAAAGCTAAAAATAATTTCCTTTAGCAAATATCTGGCAGCAGCAGGTGTCAGCCTTCTTGCTATCTGCTGGGTGACACAGGAAGTTGCACTGTTACAGGCTTGTCACTGCAGGCATTTTTATAGAATGGAGAAAAAGCCACCATGAGTCACTGTAATGTTACATCTGAGACTGCTTCATTTTCTACAAGTGTTACATAACGCACTAAATTTATTTCTTTAACTGTAGTTAGAAAAACAACTAGTATAAAAGGTTAATGATGTGGGTGGAAATGTAATTGAATTGATCTATTTGCAGAGTATCTCAGAAGTATTCAGTGCAGTTTGAACTTCAAATTCTGTTCCTTTAGGTCCTAGGTTTATTCCATTTACATAAAATTCCCAACACAAAGGTCTGGGAACACCCATTAAATTTTTATGAAAGGAAAAGGCAGTAAGACTGCAGGGGGGAAAGCAGTTAATTTTACTTCAATTCTGAGTCAACCTGTATTACTTTAACAAGGTCACAGTGCAATAGGGAAGTATTTAATGGGGGTGGAGTATCCTGATCGTGGATTATTAAGGCAACCAAGAAATGCCCGGGTCTGGGACCTAAGGGGAATGAATACAGGTCACATTTTCTGCATCTATGCCCGTCGCCTAATTAGCTCACTCCCAGACTCAGTGGAGAATGTTGCTCAGAATGCAAAGAAGAGATTGTAGAAGCCTGCAGTGTGGGTCAGAGGTCAGCAGCAAACATCCAGGAAGGTTTCTGCTCATCTGTATTACGTGGGCATTAAGAATAACCATAAGCCATCTTCTTGGATGCTTACACCGCCACTCGGCAAATTCTTAGCATAAAAACCTGTTTCTGTTTCCCATTCTGAATCTTGTCCAACAATGCTAATGGCAGTCAGAGCTCAGCAGCACTCAGCAGCAGAAAAGCTGTGAAGTGCTTTTGTTCTCCGGGAAAGAAGAAAGTTAATTCAAAGACTGTAAGGTAAAATGAGCAGATTTCGCTCTTAGATATATTTGAACACTAGGAATGCTGCACTGAAAGGTGTGCAGAATACTGCTACCCACCCTACACCTTCCACAAACGACTTCCTCCTCTATAACATCAAAAAATTGATGCTTCCCTTCGATGTTTTAAATCCCTAGTGGTTGCAGTCATCAGAGGAACCCTCACTGTCACCCTCCCTTAACCAAGGAAATAATGTTAAGGACAGGCCAGTATTTACAACGGCATAAACAACTCTCATCATGCAACACAGGAAGACTCGGAGGCACCAGATCGGATGTTTCGTAAGATGCAAAGGGTACCATCACATGGTTTAGGTACAAAATGTTTCTTGCGTCCGGAGGTGGGGCTCTGAGAAAGTGAGTGGCTCAGAGAGGTGCCACATTCACCACGGGCACTGGGGGGCGGGGCTCAGTCGGAGGTGCTCACTGGGGACGTAACCTGGAGGTCCGTGTTCTTATCCCAGCTCCCCCTGGCTCCACAGCCGCGCCTTCCCGTCATGGGGTTTCTGCGCTGGAGCCAGCCAGCCAGCCACTGAAAGAGCTCTCTAAAATCGTGAGCCAAAATGAACCTCTTTTCCTTTTAACTGCATATGTTGGGGACATGAAAGTGACTAGTACGGATATCTAGGTTGAAATCATCCCAGTAAGGCCTAACATATTTAGGCACTTGAATAACATCATGATGATGTGTCTTTGTCTATCTCTCTCTCTTTCTTACATACACACACCCCTACCCTACTTCTGAATTTTCAGAAATTCAGCCCTATAGAGAAAAACCTTTCAAAGAGGTACCACATATTACTTTGCTTTATAGCACTAAATATATTTCCTTTGCGTACATTACCCCATCTGTTTCTCATCAGACCCCCATGAAATAAATTCTACTTTACCCGTTATTGGCATTTTGGACACAAGGAAATGAAGCGGGTCGGTAGGTTACGGAGCAGGGCTGGGATTTGAGGCTGAGCAGCCTGAGTCTAGACCGGTTCTCACCATCCCACGCGTAGTCTATCTAAACAATGTCATGACAAGGCAGCACAAGGCCCAGCCCTCCGTAAATCCCTAACAATGACAGCTTCCTCTCCTTAGGTGCACAAGGCCACTCAAGGGAGAAGGCTCACACGTGCACATGGTCCTGAGGACTGCACCAGCAACTGCCGACCACACTGCCACACCGTAGGACTCTGAAAAGGAAACCTGGTCCACACAGCACATCCTACTCCTTTCCTTTCCACTTGAGTAACTTCCAACTAGAAAAGATCCAACCATTTTAAAGCTAACAATGCAACCACTCCAGTGAGATACATACTTATTTCTTTTGTTACATCATTAAAATAGCATTAAAGCAAAAGCAGAGAACTGGGCTATTCGTTTGGTTTGATCTCTGAATGTCTTTTGACAATCCCAGCACGTCAATTACATTTTCTATGACAGCCTGCATGGTTCACATTGTACTCATTCTCCAGTTCCCATCCCCACCGATAATCTCACAGGGAGACTCTGCAGGTCCCTCTTTAGCATATCACTCAGAGGAGAAAGGTGTGAAAGCACTTGTTCCAAATAGAGCTCAGGTCTTGGCAGCTTCTGACCCAGGGGAACACATGTGCTTACAACTTGAGGAGAAAACAGCCTTCTCGGAGACCCTTCCAACCAAAAGGGCCAAGGCTCACATAATCTACTTCGTACCAGTAACCTCTGAAGTGCTCCCTGCAACTTCTTTTCTAGTTTAGTATTACATATTTTATTTCAGTAAGTTCCTTGTCTCTCCATTGTTGGCTACACCGGGTTTCTTGAATTATGTATTGTGCATCATCGTTTATAGATATATGTTTAATAATGATTTATTTAGCACTTCTCTTGTGCCAGGTTTTGTGCTAAGTGCATTACATCATCTAATAAAGTTCTCACAGAAGACTTAGGCCATATTTTATCAAACTCAAGAAGACTATTTTTAAAAACTTAGTGTTCCTAAAACTTGAACACACCTTACAGTCAAGACCAGGAATGTCAAACTTGTGATACTATTTTTATAAACATACCTGCTGTTGCATCTTAAAATTACTGTCATTTTGTATATAAACTGTACCAATAAAGAATTCAATTAAAAAATTAGTGTCATTTTACAGTGACTGAAATTTAATAAGCAGTATATTTATTGCCATTCAAGCTTTTAAACAGAGGCTCTGAATATACGGGACTGCTCAAGTTTCAGTGGATTTATTTAACAAGCTAACTATCTCTGTATGTCACTGACTTGTGTTCTTTTTAACAGTTAACTGTAGCCCAAGGACAGAGATCCATCCCATAATATGTGGCTTTAACCACAGTGCCTCTGGTTCTGGAATTTCACTAGGGTTCAAACCCCAGTTCCGCCACTGAACTAAGCATGTGATTTGGGGCATGTTGCTTAAGCTTATTAACTTCATCTGTAAAGTCAGGAAAACAACCCTCACCCCAGGTTTCAGAGGTGATTAGTGAGATAATGTATGCAAAAGCACATACTATGATGAGAGGTACACAACACTGAATGGCAGTGATAATGAGAATTTCATGAGAGATGATTAAGAAGAAGAACAACTGATTCTTTTGTCTTGCTCTCTATCCCCAGCCCAATTTTATTTCAGATAATACAGCACCATGGCCAAGATGTCTCTGTTCCCACTGCGCCAACATTTTGTGTCTTATAAATTCCAGTTGGAAACTTAAGACGTTCACTACCTAGTCTAAGAATTCTACAGCTGTTTCAATTCTAGAGAACTGTCTGAGCACCTGCTTCATGTAGATTCCTGCCTTTGAACAAGGCAGAGGAAAGAATCCAGAATCACTAAGGAATTATCCTGTCTTTGAGGTATTTTAAATTTAATGAGCAAGCTATACAAATACAAGGCTCACAGCAAAGTATGAGGAGTGCTTTATAAGATTCAAAGGTTATCAGAGAGCAAGTAAGGGAGAGTGCATGTCTAGACAAAATTATAAGGAAATTCTTCAAAAAAGAGGTAGTATTTAAAATGCATTTTGAAAGTAGGAACATCTGGGCTATCTTCACTTTCCACTGCAGGGACAAAACATCTGACATACACAACTTAAAGGAGAAATGACTTGGGTTTATTTGGGCTCACGGTTTCGGTTAATGATCAGCTGAAGTCAAGGCAGAATAACCACGGCTGAAGGACACAGTGCAGGAAACCCGCTCACGTCACGGCTACCAGGAGGAGACGGGGAGGCCTGGGGGCAGGTTATGTCTTTCAAAAGATGCCCGACCCACCAACTCCCTCCGAGTAGGCCCTACACTGCGCACCACTAGGGTGTGTGCCTCGGCCCAGTAACAGAACAGGTAGGAAGTTAACCAGGCCTCACACAATCTGCCCTGTAAAAGACAACAAAGGACAGTCAGGCTGAAATGTCAACTGTGCCAAAGCTGACAAGCACCAATCCTGAGAAGTGGGCTCTAAACCCTTCCCGGTGCCATCAAGGGAGTGAACCCCTGACCTAGACTTTTCTCTGGCTGAGTGGGCTTAAATGAGATATTAAACTTCTGAGGCTCTGTGGTTTTCAGGTAGAGTAAAATGATTAATTCATGTTTTTAATCAATAAAGTGGTAAAGTCTCATGATCTCTAGAATCTTTCCCAGTTTGGTTTTCACTTGTAGTGAATTAAAAAATAATTTAAGTAATATATGGGGAATTTTAATGATGCAGGTAGAAAAAAATGTTTAGTCCTCTGATATACAGGCAGAGCATAAGCTTGTAAAGTACAAATCTTTCTGTGTTATCACAATTGCAAAGATTTATGCAGAAGGCAAAACACCAAAGTATATGTATATTCAGAGGGGAAAAAAATGAAGGGATGCTAAAGCTTTGTAATAAGATTCTTCCAAATGCAAGCACTAGGATTTCCATTAAAATAAACAAATGGGAACACTAAAAATACAAAAGTGTATTTCTGAGAATGAGGAACCACAAGTGCAGTTAAAGAAAATCTTATTTAAAATCACAGCTGTAGCAATTCAATGGGCAAGTCAAACTGTTGTGGTACTACATGAGTCAGACATTATCCAATCCTAATTAAAATTCTAAACTACATTCTTTGCATCGTATGTGTATGCTTATTTTTAATTCTCATGACTCTAATAGTGTCACTATTTTATTTTGACCTTGAAATAATATTTTTCAGATAAATGGAACTCAATGTTGGTTTGTAAAAGTTAATAGTATTCTAAAACTTAAGGGAAATCACAGTAGGAAAAATATAAACAGAGTGCTTTGTTTACAGAACTCAAATTAACATTTAATGTTATAAATTTACATAGACACATTAACAGGGAGCAAGAACTGAGCTTGACTCAGTTCTCTAAGAATCAATTATTTTTACTAATGGAAATAAATCATTCTATGAAAACTCTAAATACTGTAGCTAGACAAAGACTATATCAAAGACATCACCATATCCATAGGAGGCAAAGATTGACTTGTAATCATCCATATTAATTTTTTATATTTAGTTTATTGATACATTTACTTATACATTATGATCACACTCAATATTAAAAATTTATACTGTACACGACTTACCTTCTCATTTTTTTCTTTCCCTGCCCATGTTACCAACAACTCCTTATATACATTAGTTTTGTTTCCACTTTTTTTACTATTGAATTTTTTTCTTTCTCTTCTTTACTTTCCCCTGCCCCCTTTTTTCCTGTTCCCTTTGAACATCTTTTAATTTCACAATTATCTATCATACATTCTGGACCTCACACCTTTACTTTCTCACACTAGAGAGGTGACACAATATATATATACATCTGTGTCCTATTTATATCACTTATGCATATGTCCTCAAGATGCATCCATCTGAGTAGGAATGACTCAATTTTATAATTATTTATGGCTGAATAATACTCCATTTTATTTTTTTTAAACTGCATCTTTATCCTGTCTCCCATTGATGAACTTTTAGCTATTTCCATGATTTATCTATGTTCACCCATGTTTATAGCACCTCAGTTTGTAATAAATCCATATTGATTTAAACTTCACACTTCGATAAAAAGCTTTTCTTAAAAAAAAAAAAAAAAAAAAAACAAGGGCCGGAGATTTAGCTGTGGTTCAGGCACTTGCCTCGCAAGCGCAAGGTCCTGAGTT